>JAVRRP010001199.1:0-10812 GCA_036872775.1 Oleoguttula sp. CCFEE 5521 | reverse complement strand
CCAGGAACTACTCACTGATCTCCACGCCGGCGCCCTCATAGTTGGCCACGCAAGAGTAGGTCGTGCCTTTGCGATGTTAGTACTTATACCCTCCCTGCGCAATGTTCCGTAAGCATACCAAGATCGATGCCAATGGCACCATCGTATACTTCGTCCGCCATGTTGATGTAATGTTGTTGGTATTGGAAGATCGGTGTGGAGTGTTGCGGTGATTTTCAACGTCGGCGAGCTTCGAACTTTTCGGTGGAAGACAGCGCCAAGATTTTCGGATCTACATGACCGACACTCTGAATTCTGGCTCACCCTTAGTTTTCTTCAACCGTCAGACTGCGCTATTCAGCACCGCGTCCTTTAGACTTTCAAGGTCGCTCATGCAAGTATCAATTGCATCGGGAATGTGAGATTCTGGAAGCATCGCTGCGGAGACAGAAGCTTTTCCAGGGGGGACGTTGTTCACTCGACGTTACCTCTTAACGACACTCCGTGCAACAGAAGAAGCGTTTCGGCGTAGTCGATGTTAGTACGGTGGAAGGGAGAATTACATGCAGACCATTGTTCCCACTCGGTGTTGCCAGCGTACGGCTTGACCATTCCATCCAATGCTGATCACTTGCGAGTCGACACGCTCGAGATCGAACGAAGTCGCTGTCCTTGCAATGCCTGCCTGTGCACTCTCGAGCGCCATCTCCTGCGTGGATGTGTGGAGAGGCGGAGAACAAGCACACGCTGCGCGAAGATCCTCATGGGATCCCTCGCTGACCTATCGGCGTTATATGATCTCCGCAAAGGAGTTCGTGGACTGACAATTGTGTAGCACTCATAGGTGCAAGAGAAAACTGCTATCAGCAGCACTCGGGGATGTGTCAGAACCCCGTCCCGAGACGTACTCGTTCAATGTAGCCAAGAAGGACGTGACAGTCACCATTGCAGAATTGAGGTCGCAGGTCATAAAAATACTGAGCATGTCCATCGATGAAGTACGTGGCAGTCAGGCGGCAAGCTAGCTACATTGCGAGCTGTGACTTTGAGCGTAGATTATTATTTTTGATTCTGATAAGGAGTCCATTGTCCCTCGTGGCGCAATTGGCTAGCGCGTTTGACTGTTAGGAGCTCATCCAAGCCATCAGGAGGTTGGTGGTTCAAGCCCACCCGAGGGAGCAATCCTTTTGTGAGTTTTGCATACTGCGCGCGAACTCATCACGCAGGCTGCTCTGGATCCTTTCAATCAAAATTCTGAAGGAGCTACAGTGAGCACTGCCAGGTGTGCAGGTGCGGCCCATAGAAATTGCTCTTGGCACGTCCAACTTACAGCTCTCAAACACACTGATTTTCATATCACGATGGATCTCATCGCATCGCATTACCACACAGCCGATGCCTCACTCTACAATTGCGTGCAATGTTCTCACTGCTGTATTCTAATGACGCTGTTGAACTTCGTCACGAGAGCAGATGAGACACGACCCAATTCGGACAATGCTTTCGCCATCGACTAGAAGCGCCGAGCGATCAGCCACCACGCGAAGTCATCCCCATCATCCCGGCACCGACTTCCCGACCTCAACGGCTTGAACGCCGTCCAACCACGGACTCTTTGACATCGCCGCGCAAGCTTGACATCGCGCAACGACATGTTGATGGCCTCGCTCAAAGTCAGGATGTTAGTCCACGAAGCTGGAGGTATTGGCCGTTTGAGCTATGAGAGGTGGTACGAGCTTTGCGAAACGTCTTACTGATGAATGAACATCAGGAGCCGGGCTCTAGTGGCCTTCTTGCGCCGTGAGTAGCGAAAGTCAAAGTCGCGAGCATTCCGACTTCCGACCCTTGGACCAAGGACCTTTCTCAAACCGCGTCCAGACGGCATGAGCAAAGTCTGACACGCCCTCCGCGTGAGGAACACCTGTTCGTGTCACATTAGCATGCACCTCTATACATGACGCGATCGACAGTGCATCATTACCAGAGCCGCAACAATCAGGGCGCCAACGCAGATTGCATCCAAAATGTAATACTCGGGTAGTCTTGCAGATCAATACTGGCCCGCACGCCTACCGAGAATAGCTCACTCTGGATCTACGCTAGTGCCGTACCTGCATTCTCGTCCCGGCAACCCACTTCGTGAAACCTCAGACTATGCGTGAATCGAATACATCTCAGCCCCTGGTGACGAGCACACACTGGAGATGCACAGCTCAGCGAGGCCGGGCGTACTTTAACATCTGTGTTGACAGTTGACATCTGCACGAGGTACTACCCGGAACACCGCATTGACTCTGCACATCAGACATGGACCTCCTAGCACCTCCACCTGCAGATGGCGACAAGCTTTTTGATCTCGCCGAACATGCATATGCGGCCGTTGGGCGGGTCGTGGCCCTCAGCGGCTCTTGAAGAACCCTGCGCCAACAGGACTATCGCTGCAGGAACTGATAAAGCCTATTCGCATCGTGGCCGATCTTCCAGAATACTGGGCTGCTCGGACTGGAAACACTGGCTTGGTATTCGCTCCACCCTGACACATTGGTCGCGCGGATTCGTGGCAGTGGGTGTTTCTCCACTTGAGCCGCTACGATCGCGTCTACGATCTGCAGGAACCTGACTCTGCTCGAGGTTGCTCTTACTGGACTTGTCCCAACATGGAAAGTCTCGACCCTACTATCGCCGCAAGGCACGGTCTAGCGATGGATCTGTGGAGAGTCGCCTCGTGCTGCCTCTCGCATCTCTTGCCGTTGAGCTCGGGACCGGCAGGTGGGTATGTGATGTTGCGTTATAACGGTGCATGTAAGTACTGGCGTTGCTCAGCTCTGGCTTGACACGCTTCATTCTCGTTTCTTGTCGTCACAACACTCCAGCCTTGCTTCGCGATGCCTTCAATCAAAGCCGTCTCCGCAGCGCTCGCTCTCCTCAACCTCATTCCCCAAGTCGTCTCTGACTGCCAATCGTACGGCGATGACTTCCAGAGCGGCTTCACGTACTTCCAGAACTCGCTCTCCGCAGATCCTTTCACGGCGTTGCAAGAATTCGAGGGCTGTCAGAACGATGTCTCGCACAATGTCTTCGTGGACCCGGCAGGAGACCAGTCGGAGTGCACAGAGACACCAATGCAGCCAGACGACACACCACAGCTTGTGACCTGCTCGCAGTGGCCTAAGAACAAGCTGTACAATGGTGACTGGTCGCTTCTGATCATCTCCAACAACGGCAATGCCGAGCCGATCGCGTTCCAGCGTGACTTCTCCTTGACTGTTGGACCCCAAATAACGTCGACTGTGACACCGACTGTAAGCCGACTGCCTGCACGAAGGACGTATCAAGAGCGGCTTGCTGACAATCGTGTGCAGCTGACTGTCTCCGTCATTCAAACACCAGTCGTCAACATCACCAGCACGCTCCTCTCCAAGGCGACCGACACTACAACATCGACTGCGACTTCCGGCCGAGGCACCCAGACAGTGACGCCCAAGGCCGCGACCTCCACCAGCACGCGCGGTCTACTCACACTTACTCAGCAAACGCAGACCTACTCTGTCGTGTCATCCACGCGCACTGTGCCTGCATCATGCTCCGTACAGCCGACACGCCGCGTCCAGGATCCCATAGCTACCATCCTCCCAACAATCCTCGGCGAGCTCGATAATGTCATTGAGAACCTGCTTGGTGGCCTCGGTGGCCTCATTGGACTGAACTCACTCGGAATTCGCGACGAGCTCACAGCGTCCGCCAAATTCAAGCGCGAGATCATAGCCGGCCGTACACCCTCGGCCGACTTGAAGATGGCATTCGTGAACGAGCGCCGCCAGATGCTCGAGGCCAGAAATGTGGAGAAGCGCGCGCCTGATCAGCCGACGATCACCTCGACTGCCGTCGCTGTGACGAGCACTGCGATCAACAATGCGCCTGCGACTACGCAGACGCTGACTGAGACGGACTTTACGACTACGACCTCGACCGTCGTTGTTACTGCTGGTCCTGTCACCGTTACTTTGGCGCAAGTCACCAGCGTCGTGACGAAGTTGGTTCCGATCGTGCAGGTGACGAAGACTCAAACCCGTACCACGACGTAAGTCTTCATCCTGAAAATCTCGCTACTGTTCAGCTGCTAATGATCACGTAGCATCGTTAACACCGTCACCACGACCTCATCTGGAGCTGCTCAGTCTTGTGCCAGCAAGGGTGGTGTGCTTCAACGCTTGTGAAGGCGCCAAAACGCACATTCGCTTGATGTTGGGTGATGTGATAGAGGGGCGTATGTAAATACGAAATGTATAGACTAATCGCTCATTGACTGCTTGACATCCCATATCTTCTCATTGTTGTAATCTGCCACAGTCTCTCGAGATGTAGCATTTGAGCACATTTATGCACAGTGCGGGCGCAGCCGCATCATGGCCACTTCGGCCAACATCACCTCTTCTGTCTACCTCGTGTCTAGCATTACTAACCGGTATCCGGACGCACTGAACCTCAGAACCAGGCAATCGTAATCAGAGGCTTCGAGATTGCATTCCGTTCACAGCTCAGAGCCAATCTTCAACAATGGACCACTCCCACATGAACCACGGCGACGTGGACATGGGCCACGGCGACCAGCCCACGTGCAGCATGAACGTATGACTCCCCACTCCTCCCCTCCCATGAGTTCCGTTCTGATCACCGAGTAGATGCTCTTCACCTGGTCCACCGAAAACCTCTGCATCGTCTTCTCCAGCTGGCGCATAACCTCCAACGCCTCCCTGATCATCTCCCTAGCCGCCATTGTAGCCCTCACAGCAGGCTACGAAGCGCTGCGGGAAGCTTCTCGACGCTATGAGATGAGGCTGGAGCAGAGGGTCGAGGGTATGACTAGTAAGTGCTCCCCGTGTAGTGAAGGGTGAGGTGGGACTTGGGGCTTATAGGTCCAGGCCGAGGCGAACGAAGCTCACTTTTGTGGGTAGGGCAGGGGAGAAGCGCGGAGGAGCAGACGGGGAGGGTTTTCAAGGCAGCGTTCTACGGGGTGCAGGTTTTTTATTCGTTCTTTATTATGTGAGTATTGCGTGCAGAGTGGTATGTGGTGGATGTGCTGACGGTGAATGCAGGCTACTGTTCATGACATACAACGGCTGGATCATGCTAGCTGTCGGATTTGGAGCGTTCTTGGGCTATCTGCTGTTCGGTGGTTCGAGTGCGACAAAGAGCGCTGCATGTCACTAAGGACATCGTACGCAATGGCTGTGGCGGCCGCGAGGATATATATGTACCCATCTACAAACCCTTCCACGCCACCTTTGCAATATGGTCTGCTTTCTTCCGTGTGCTCTTCACAAACCCAAGGTAGCGCATCTCCGCCACTCCGCGTTGGAAGAGTGCCATGAGCTGTTCCTCGTCCTTCTTCTTCTCACTCATCACGGCTTGGAACGCCTGCCACAGATCGCTCACGTTGATCAGACTGCCGGACTCGAGGTATAGTTGATACAACACCGCAGTAGCAGGCTGTGTAGCTGACAGGGTTGCCTCATCTCCTTGCCCTTTATCGGGTGCACAACACTCACAACCCAAGTAGTCGTGCGGTGTTACTAATGCGCGCTCGATAGCGTGCCGGGGTCGTGGCGTGAATGTCTCTCTGTGCGGCGATTTAAGGTCAAACAGGAAGATCTCGTGGAAGGGAAGCTTCTGCACATCAACCAAAGTGGCTGAGAAGTACGCTTCCAGAACGTCAGTGAATTTCCGCACCAGAATTGTATACGCGGCGTCCTGCTTCGAGAGCTCTGACTTCTGCTTGCTCAGCTGGACTTTCTGCGCGACCACAGTGGTCCGCACAGTCGAGCTGCCGATGTCATCCTCACTACGAAGTGTTTGCTGTTTCGCGCCACGCTTGCTGGAGGCAGTGAGTTGTATGAGCTCGTTTTGAAATACTTGGACCTCCGCTGCGGCGTTGCTTGCGGGCTCGTCCTCGATTGAAGCCATGGCAACCCGCACAGCATCGATGAGTCTAGCAACGACGTCAGACGGTGCTTTCCGCGCCGAAAGCAGCATCGATCTTATCAGAGTGGACCCGGCAAGCTTCCCTGAAAGTGCTTGTATGTACAGGCTCGTCTTGAGCGTAGCAGTACCACCTGGCAGAAGCTCTTGTGCCGTTCTGATGACATGCAAAGTCTCAGTGATCCGGTGGAGCGCTGCCTGACCTTCCGTAATGCATCTTTGCACTTCTTTGAAAAGTTGAGCATTATCGTCGAGAAGACCACGTACTCTTTCAGGCGCTTCAACTCTATCTGAATCTATCAGATATTTGGCATACCCCCAGAAAGACTTCAAATTCCGCAATGCATCGAAGTGATCCGAGGGTACATCTTTCAGCTTTACTTCGGGTGCCAGAAAGATGCTTAGCGCATTTGCGTAGAAGTGTGACATGTATGCATACTGCGCCATCTCGACCACGCCATCTGCACTCGAGATGAAGTCGCTCTGTCGCTCGAGCGCAGATGCGAGCAGACCGGGCCCAATCCAGAGCTTAGTATTCGGGTCGGTGAGAGCTAGAAAGACCTGATGTACTTCTGTAGAAGACGGCACTGCGTCGAATAGCCTGCCATCCAGGCTCTGTACTGCACCTCGTGATAATCGCTGCTGCAGGAAGTCGACGGATGTCGCTACATTGATCAGAAGGACGAAGGGTATGCGACTCCGCCAGCTGCCCAAAAGCTCGACCAGCTCCGAGAGAACATCACTCGCGATGGCTTCTGTGTCGTGCAACGCGAGCACGACCTGTTCGATCTTGCGTTCGCGTACGTAGTCTGCGAGGATCTGCAGATCGTAATTAAGTAGACGTCGCCCTTTCCGAGTGGTCGCTACGGCGTCCTCGTCGTCCTCGTCTTCGCCTTGCGTGCTCGATGTCGCGCGTTGAATGAAACGCTTCAGTGCGGCCTTCAAATTGGGCGTTACAGTAGAATCTAGGGGGACATAGATCCGTCGGGGTTGCGATCTCAATCGATCCGCGAC
The DNA here is from genome assembly GCA_036872775.1 of Oleoguttula sp. CCFEE 5521. NCBI lineage: Eukaryota > Fungi > Ascomycota > Dothideomycetes > Mycosphaerellales > Teratosphaeriaceae > Oleoguttula > Oleoguttula sp. CCFEE 5521. Next base: position 3,840 of record JAVRRP010001199.1, on the reverse strand, counting down.
TCGATTGGCAAGCGAGCCTCGAGACGAGCCACCAGGACCAGTAAGAACGATGCCAGTAGGTATGCGAGTCGACTCAATGCCATTTGCCGGGGTCACTTGCTCGTCCAAAAACCTCGTAACTTCATCCAGACTTTCGTCGTGGACGCTTGACAATGCATGCTGGGAGTGATCAGAATTGCCCGCGGTTGATTTTTTGTGGTAACCTTCTTACCTCGATGCGGGCCTGTGGTCCAGCCCAAGCCGCTCGGTAGCCTTCTCTGCGTAGTCGCCAGGAAGCCTGCAATCCTTGAGGTTCGGTCTTGCGCCGCTTCGCAGGTCGCGTCGCGTCGGGTTCGAAGACGTAGCATTTCTCGTACTCCATGATCAAGTTTTGGAGGGCTTGATTATCGATTCACATGGCAGCGTTTTACTCCGTCAACTTTACCGAGTGCGACCCAGCTTTCAGGGTGGTTTGGGACATCATGACTGGTGACTGAGAACGATTGAGTTGATCAGAGCGAGTGCGAGCCGGGCTGGTCAAAGCGCGTCTGCAGTGTCACCAACGAAGTTGAACAGTCACCAGTTCAATAGGTTGCACGAGTACATCGTTAATCATCTGGTAGACTCCTCGCTCGTGCACGCTATGGACTGAATACCGCATGTCGGGTCCTAGCACCCTCCCAAGACCATGTCCTTGACCTTCAAGCTACTTTCCCTCGTTATCCGCACAGCCGCAAAACCCCTCGGTGTAAGCTCATGCCTTCAGCATCTTTCACTGACCCATATCTGACGATTGCATCTAGAACGGTATCAAACGTCAAGCGAAGGAGCATCCAGGCTTCCGCCACGTTGCCGTGAGCTCAGCACAATGGGTGCATCGAGTGGATATGCGTATGCGCCTCGGCATACTGCACGACAATGCAGCACAGGAGCGCATGGCGGAGCGAGAGCGCAAGAAAGAGGAGGACAAACGCAAAGCTGCTGAGGTACCCATAGTACGGACGGAAGAGGAGCAGCGCAGATTCCTCGAGGAGCAGGCGAAAGAGGCTGAGAAGGCTGGCAGCGGAAGTAAGAAGGACGACAAGCCCAAGGTCACGATCAGGCCACTCAGCGAGGCGAAAGCGATTGAGCTTGGGGCCAACTTCTTTTCAGAAGCCTTCATCTTTGGTGTTGCCGTAGGGCTGCTGGTGTGGGATAGCTGGAGGAGTCGGAGCAAGGCGAGCGATCGGAGGGACGAGCTAAAGGAAAGACTGGATGGGTTGGAGGCTGAGCTCGAGAGGATCAGGAGCAAGTATGAGCCAGACTTTGCGATCGTTGTGGAGCGACCGAAGGTGGAAGTGGGCAAGGCATGGTATAATCCTGTTGGTTGGTGGGAACGGGTGATGCCTGGAGCTGCTCAGCAGGAAGTGCCCGAAGCACGACCAAAGACTGCCGAGAGAGCAGTGAAGATTGATAAAGAGCCTGTCGAAGCTAAGGCAATGAAGGTCTCCACACCTGAGCGAAAAGAAGCACCGGTCGCGGATGCTGCTCTACCACCTAGTCAATCGCGGGTCGACTCGACGTCAGCAGGAAGCAAGATCAGATGAAGGCGAGAATGCCGCATCTATGTATACATATGAAGATACCCAACTCACTATAGAGCCTTGACACATGACCATAGCTGCTGTCAAGGCAGTCACGAGAATGCTTGGCGTGGACCTCACTCCAGCCAGTTTCAGCTACCTACGTACACCCCGAGCTACAGCCAGCAACAAAGATTCGCCAGCGAAATGTTCTGCACCTCCCTCCGCCGCCGCCACGCTTTCGCAGACGCCGTGCAGGAGCTGATTGACACCCCCGGTCTGCGCGTGCGAGGCACGTAACCCTGCGTCGACTACAGCCAAACGTGGATCTGACCGTGTAGTTGCAGAGTACGACCTGAGCACTCATGATCTGGCGATACCTATCAAGTCATCCGATAACACCTCAACACGACAGCTTCGCGTGCTGCTGCTCTCGCCCGTAGATACGGCCACGAAGACACTCCCTGCGACTTTGGTCCGCATCGAGCGCTTTACAGCTCTGACTGGCGGTGTCGATCTAGCCATCGTCTTCCTGCTCTCGCACTCTCCAAACACGTCTCTTTCGACCGAGGCTACGATGACAGGGCTCGAAGGCTACGCCGCATTACAAGCTGCCCTCTTCGCTCAGCCACACCCACCTATCCTTCCTGTAGCAACCCTGAACGCTCTGCCGATTCTCCTGCTGCGCCACGCCGCGGCTCTCGTACGACCATTCTGTAAGCCTAAGCTGACAGCAACGATACACTTCGAGCTTCTCCGGTTTTGCACTGCTGCGTCCGCCGATCAGGGACAAGCGATGGACCAGCATACTGTATTCCGAATTACAGATCTGTTCCCTAGTGTACCAGCGTTGGCAAGAACACTGACCGGCGTGCATGGGATTGCGGCTGTGAGCAAGTCGAGCTCGCCGGGCCCCACGATGCCTGTCAGCGCCGCGGAAGGACCAGAGTCAGCAAGGTTGAGGGAGTTGAGAGATGTAGTGGGCGAAGTCGAGTTCGCTAATCTGGTTGACTTTTGGGCGGAGGAGTGGGTGATGGACTGATCTGCAGGTGCTTCCATGCAACACTCAAGTGATGTGTGGCACATAGGCGGCCCAAGTTGGCACATGCAACGCCGTGTCCGGGATGTGTGCCAGCATAATGAAACACTCCACCACAAGGAAAGCGCGGCACAAGATGTACCAGCGGAAGAAGACGGGTATGAGAATGTACGTCAAGACAAAGAGGTATCGATCCGAGAACTTGTAGCTCACAGGGTCCCACCAATCAGACGCAGACTTTTGCACGCATCTCATGGCACTGGAGATTGCGGCTTGCGCGACGGAGAATATGGCGCCCGTGGGCCCAGCGAGGAGTATAGTGGCACAAGCCGCCCGCCACAAAAGCGTTTCTGTCCGAGAAGGAAACAGGACAGTCCAGCCAAGTACGTGAAGTCCTCCATAGCACCATCCTGCCAGTGTGAACCCCGTAATTGGTCTCCAGAATTCTTGACATCGTACGTCTTCGAGCGTTCCTGTGGCAAACATGTGAGGAACCACGTTCCACAGGTCGACGTGCCAGTTCGTGGAGCGGGTAAGGGCAGAAAATGTCAAAGTGGTCTCAGTGCCCCATGCTACCGCATTCTTGTACGCTCTCGCTAGCCATCGCATCTCCCGCTCGGAAAGTATACCCCAGCATGCGCCGTCTCGCGAGGAGCTGGCCTTTCGACAATTCCAGTAAGTGTCGTGAACCTTGAGACACGGTTGCTGGGACAGCCCGAATGTTGTGCTGCCCTTGGAAAAGTCGATGCGGAAGTCCTTATTGGGGTGGGGAACGCGGCAGTCCGCTTGCACGTTTGCAGGCTGGTACGTGTAGTTGCGGGTGCAGATTTTGCACGGCGCTACGACACAGAGCCAGGCACACACATCCAAAGCATCTGTATCGACTAATAGTATCGGCTGTTGGACATCTCTGGGCTTGTCCCACCACAGAACGAATAGCCACAGCGCACATATCGCATGAGCGAAGACGTTGATCTCAAGCAACGAGATCGATAAGCCCTGACTTATCCGAACCGCACACTGTATGCAGAAGAAAGTCGCTTGCCAGAGGGTCAATAGCTTAGCCAATCCATCAGATTTGCTCTTGTCTGCGATGAAATCGCGAGAGAAGTCTGGTATGAGTGATGGACGCCTGTCGGCGAGTATCTCAACACCTGCTGCGGGCAAAACCATGCGTTGGAGGCCATAAGGCATGAAATGGAGTTCGTCGGGTGCCGTATCCTCGAAAGCCAAGCCGCCCATCTCGACAAACCAGCTATG
>JAVRRP010001198.1:0-10816 GCA_036872775.1 Oleoguttula sp. CCFEE 5521 | reverse complement strand
ATTATCTGACAAGGATCGCACGTTGGGTCGCGTGATTCATGTGCTGTACACTGCCATCGCTGCCACTTTACAGAGCGATTTCGATGTCGCTCGGTCCGCGGAACCCATACCCGCTCAGCAATTGGAGGCAGATGTACGACACAGCGCTGATCCTGCTTTGTTACTATTCGAGACCGAGCTGCTTCGCCAGGGCTGGGAGGTGACGCATGTCCATGTTATCATACGTCTGAGGCAGGAGCGCAGTCTCGGCTACCATCCACCCCTAAGTCTATGGAAAGCAGTTCAGATTGTTGACCTCGAAAGCCTCCGTACTTTAGTCGACAGCTCTACGGACATGCGCAACCCTGACAGCAATCAGGCCTTGGCTTTGGCGGTGATATCCAGCAAGCACGACTTTGTCGATGCTCTTCTCTATCATCGCCTACATGGTGCCAATCCAAACTGCGTGGTCGACGATAATCATGTTCTAGGTCTTGCCTTGCAAGTCCAAGACTTCAGCATCGCACGCCTACTGATCAATCGGGGTGCGATTCCGGCACTTATGGTGCACTATTCACACAACCTTGCAGCTACGATGCGCGGTCTACAAAATGAGTCTGAGTCGAATGTGAAGAATGTATGCGACCGTCTGATCAGCCAACCTGGCTCAAGTTTCGTAGATGCAAAAGATTGGATGGGAAGGACCATGCTTCACTACGCTGTGACTGGCGGAGCGTCTTATCTTGCAAGGCAACTCCTGACGCATGGTGCAATAGTCGACGTTCAGGACAACGATGGACAGACAACGATGCACCTGTTCCTGGACGAGGAACCGGCAGGCAAACGACTCGATCTCTTCAAGCTGTTGCTTGAGTACAATGCTCGAATCGATGATACAGGCTTCACTGTAGATCGGAGAGACCACCTGAAATGGTACCTGGAGAAAGTTGCACAAGAAAGGATGCAAGTGTCAACCAGCAGTGCCACGCGTTCTCCTATTCGAGACCAAAGCGTTCCGCGATTGCGCGATGGAGATGCTGGAAGCGGCCCTCCCGAAGCATCCGACGACAGGCGGCGCGGAGAGAGAGGTGATACACAGACCCCAGCCGACCGCATTGCCGCAGCAGAAGCGGCAGAGGATTCCAGCCTCAATCCGAAGTTGCCCATGCTAGCAATAACACAGGAGAATTCGACTGTTGTCCCTCAGCCCGCGCCTGTTGCTACCAAGCCTGACGTAGATGAGTGGCCTTCGTCGAACATCGAACCCAACGTGCTAGTGTCCACCGAACTCTGGTTCGCGGCTACGAAAGCCGGGCACGTGTTTCGGGTGCAAATGTACCTGCGTGAGGGTATCGATGTGAACACTACTGATGAGATGTCAAACACAGCTCTACATCACGCCGCCGCGCACGGAGACGTTGACCTAGTTCCACGACTCTTGCAGGCTGGCGCCGAAGTAGACGCAAAGACTGCTCTCGGTAATACGCCGCTTCACCTCGCTGCAGCCGCAGGTCATTTGTCAGCGGTGAAGGAGCTGATCGACGCGGGAGCCGACATCAATGCGAAGAACATGGCACGACACACGGCGCTCTTCCTTGCTTTGCAGCACCTACTCCCTGCAACTCGTTCCGTAGCCGAGTACTTGCTCCAATTGGGCGCAAGTACGCGCATGACAAAGTCGTTGGATGTGCTCCATGCTCTCATAGGCAACAGAGCCAACAGTGACCCATCGCCGATGATGGATAGGCTGGCTGCTGACATGCTTACAATGCTGATCGATCACGACTCGGGACTGCAGTACACGACAGACATCTTCGGAAGGACCGCCCTGCATACATGCGTCCAGACCTTGCAGCAAGCTATGGCTGAGAGGCTGCTCGCTCGCGGCGCAGAAGTGGGCGCGCAGGACAAGGACAGCATGACGCCGATGCAGCTGCTGTGTGCACCGCTCCCATCGTGGAATACTCGACGTGCGGAAATGTTTCGTCTCCTCGTGCAGTATGGTGCCGACTACGACCCAGACATACTCACTGCGGATACTGAGCATGTATTTGGCACGCTTTCGAGCAGGATGCTAGGACATCCTAAAATTGTAGTTGACCGATCGCAGTTGACAGAAGTGGACTCTGATCTGATCGAGCGCCCGGCCCTGGCCGATCCTATGCACGTAGCGAATCGACAGGAGGCCAAAGATCATGATTCTTCTCTACAACCCACTGTCTCTGCTATAGACATGTTTACAGCGGTTGATGACGGCGACTGGTATCAGTTGAAAAGGGGGATCGACGCCGGCGGTGACCCTGACGCTTTCAGCTCTACGAGGGAGCCCATTCTGCATCGCGCTGCGCAGCGGCAAGACATCAAAGTTCTGCAGGTATTGCTCAACGCCCGAGCTAACACCAACATACGTAACGAGCAGGGCCAAACAGCTCTCCATCGCGCTGTCCTATTCGACCGGCCCGAGACCGCCGAATGCTTGCTGAACTTTGGTGTCGAACACAGTCCAATCGACAAATTGGGACATACGCCTCTCACTCTCGCAGCCAGTCAGCACTTACCCTCTGCGGAAATCATGGACTTGTTATACTGCGCTGGGGCGAATATACAGACTCTGCTTAGGCAGTCACGGACCATACTACACATAGTCCTGGACAAGGTCAATGGACCAGAGCCGCTCAGTGCGGTGGAATGGATCGTGAAGACAGATAAGACACTCGTCAACATGGCGACGCAACGCAGGCGACAGACACCTTTACACATGGCGGTAGAGAACGGGTGGTTGAGGTGTACCGAGATCCTGGTAAACTTTGAAGCTAGAGTGAATGTCATGAACGCCGTTGGTCAGACACCGATGATCCTCCTTCTTCAAAGAAGTCCAACATCTGATCACACCATCTTTCAGCTGCTGTCTAAGAAGGGGGGCGCCTTGAGTGACACTGCTATCGCGCGATTATCAGAATATTGCAGGGCCAATCATGATGCCTACCTCACTGCAACGGCTGAAGCGTCGAGATCAAAGCACTCCGAGGGTGGCACAGTGCGTGGCTGGTGGTAAGTCTATAGCTTTACGAAGCTAGAGTCCACTGACTTGCGCAGCTCGACTGACAACTCCTTACAGGGTCTGCTGCAGTTGTGTTCAAACTAGTGGTCTGGCCCTCGCACCTGGGCATTGCCCTGTTTGTGGACACCCCAAGTGTGTTCGCTGTCAGACACACTCCATACCCGACGAAGAGATGAACTCCATGCCATCAGGAAGCTTCAACAGCACCGACTACGACACATCTGAGGTACTAGCGCAGATGCAAGAACCACCGCCGCGTGGTATCGCCCTTCGGGATCGTCGCTGGCTCTCTCGACTCCATCTCCAATGCTTTCATGGTGAGGAATTGACAAGCTGGCTTCTGACTGCGTTCAATGATTTGACAGATCGGGAGGACGCTGTCACTTTGGCGAATGCACTAATGGAGCGCGATGCTATCGTACATGTTGAAGGCTGGCACCTTTTTCGGGACGGCAAATACTTGTATACAGTCACTGAGCCTTATCGGACTCCACGGGCCAACGTCGCTACTACCGCAGACAGCGAAGACGCCGATGTTATAGAGGGTCCGGACACTGATGATTCGGTCAAAGTCCGAAGATCGATCGCAGATCTCGAGGCCGCGGCCGAGCGCCAAGAGAGGGACGCTCTTTAAACGCAAGCCGCGACCACAGTATCGCAAATCGTACGACTGCGAAAGCAGATGCTGGGACCCATGAACGCATCCACACTGGACGATTTACGACGTCTCTCCCGAGTCTACGCAATGCAATCAGACTGGGCGGCAGCTGAAGCGTTGTGGCAAGAAGTAGTCGACGATGCTTTGTCGCAGCTTGGCCCAGACGATCAGCGTACCGTCGACTGCAAGAGAGAACTCGGCACAGTTCTGATGCAGTTGGGTAAATCTAAGGAAGCTGCAGACACAGATACTGATATCGGCAGGACAGTCAGTGAAGAGCGCAAGAGGCTCTTGATGACTCTAATGAGAAGACACAATGTTGCAGCGAGAGACGCCGTTGCTGTGGCAGATTTGATCGACGATGGCTACACCACGGACCTTGCCATCCAAATACGTCGTCTGATGCTCAGCTGCGGGCGTGACGAGGTTTATGCTGCACGCATCGTGGAGATCATGGACGCAGGCCACACAGAAGCCATTGCATTACAGGCGGTCAAGCTGGAAAGGGATGATATGCATCCAGCAGACGCGCTAGCCATGGCCACATTGATGGGTCGTAGGCACAGTCTCGAGCTTGCATAGTCAATCGTACAACTACTAGAAATGTCTGTACCGCCTGCGCAAGCATTGCGAGTAGCAGAGCTCCGTGATCGTGGCTTCTCGGCGGCTGTCGTTCACGTGGTCGGACGCCTCTTGCAGTCTGACTACACTGACTTCACTTTGGAACAAGCTGTCCAGATAGCGCGCAGAGTAGAGCAGGGGCAAAGTCTCCGTGCGGCCGCTGAGACCACTGAGGCTGAGGTTGACTAGGACGAAGGAAGAACAGGTCTACGGTAGTCGCGCACTCTGGAGTCGATCAAGCTGCTGGCGTACACATGCGCTCAAAGGTACCGAGATGGCGAGGGGAATCGCCACATCACATGGAGTGCGTCGGCATTCCGGTCATTCCAGCTAAGTGTCGTCAAGCTTGACGGATTTGCGAATTCACGGTTGCAGAGATTGCCGTTTGCCGCACGGTGATGACTTCCGAGGTAGCAAGCGCTGTGCTAACGCGACGACAGCGGTGCCAGCGGCTGATGACAAGCGATGATACGACCCCATGGTCAGACCTGGGAAGGACCGTTTTGGAGGACGCTCGGCGATCGCGAGTCTATGGTGCATACGAGGAGGACTAGGAACAGCCGCGACTAGGCTGTCAGGCATCTCGGCGGCAAGCAAACTTCACTCCCTGACTCCTCTGTCAGTCACATCCATCGATCCTGATCGCGTACAAACAGATCGCAGCCCCAGCAAGTATACCTTCCACCATCCATTGCCCTGCATCGTTGTCTCTCTCATCATCTGCATGCCCCCCATCAACTTCCCCGACGACCGAACCCCAGAGCCATCCGAGAACGATTCAACAATAATCAGAGCCATCCTCAACGTCGCTGTTCTACTAGCATTCGTTCTCATCACCGGTCACGCTCTCAGAGTGGTCCGAGACCTCCCAGACTACTACAGAGCACGGCCACTGCCACGACAGTAGGCCTATCGACAGACTAAGCCAGTCGATGTTCGGCAGATTCAGCAACAAGTCCAGCACTGCACCTATCACACCTAGTGTGGTCCCCGCCAATGACGAAACGACGTCAGGAGCGCAAGACGATGCCCCGGCTAATGAGCCGATTGAAAACTGGGAGATGGTTGGCGACGACTGGGGAATTATCCCGGACTCGGCGGAGGTTCGCGAAGAGTTGCGCGAGGAAGAAATGCTAGCTCGCAGCACCGCCACGCTTGTCGATGATACCGATGACACCAATCAAGGTGCCGATGCTCCGGCGCCAGCAAATGTACCAAACATCTCCGGTCCAAGTGGTCCAGACACCAAGCAGCCCAACACTGCAACACTTGCCGGCCAAACGTCAGCACCGCCAACGACAGAATCCCACAACAGCCCATCCCTGCTAGCAGTGAGCAACCCCTCTAGCGTCCGCAATGCTGACGGTGATCCCAAATCGGACGCCTTCGCTGGCGTACACTATGGCGATAGACATGAGTACACGGACTGGAATACTCGGCCTCAGACGTCCCTCTCAACGCCCACGCACGCGCTTGGTCATGGCAGCGCTACCAGGCTTGGACTTGGGCCCAGGACGCCAGAGCCCATGGGTGTGATCGAGAGGATAATAGCGCAGAACGGAGGCCGCTGGCCAACAGAGCCGGACCTATCACCACCGAATCAGGGTCAGTCAGCAACGACCACGGAGCCTGCGCCTCCGACCCCACTGCCCTGCTGTGTGCCATCCCGCTCCGGCGCTGCTAGTCCAGCATTGGCGTCTAAAGACCCAATCGTGCCGCCAGCAACCCAATCGGAGTTTCCTGAGGACTATGTGCCCATCGACCTACACGACGCAGATCCCCGCGTGTATAACGAGACCCTAGAAACCCAAATCCGGCTTCTGCAGACTGACAACGCGAGCCAGCGACAGGTCATCGAGACGCTGCGACGCGAAGTCGAGAGCGCGAGGAGAGCGGGGTGGAATAGAAGGACTTACTTTGGGGGGATAGCGAGCCAGGCCTTGTCGCAGGGAAGTGCTCCATCCGCATCGAGTATCTCAGTCGCGAGTACCGCGGAGGCACGACCTGAGGCGACGCAGCCCGCTGCACCCGTTACTAGATCCACACGCACAGAACACACGGCGAAAGATGTGTCGATTCCGCCAGTGCCGACTATGACGTTCAATGATGAGGATGTAGACCTGACGCAGCATCTCGACAGCGTCAGGCGACAAATCCAGGCGTTGGAGCGACACATGCAACTTGGCCAAAACACACTATTGAATCAGGTTGGTAGTCTGCTGCCGCGAATCCACAGATTAGAAGTGAGGCTGAGATGGAGAGAAGACACCGAGGTCGGCAAGCTAGTGGCGAGAAAGGAGAGGGAAGAGGAAGATGCTGAGAGGACTACAGCGGGGATGTGGTTCGAGGGTACGGGACTCTGGACTAGACCTGCTACCCACGATGTTCCACGACCGCCTGCGCAACGCGTGGCAATCAGGACACCGATGGATGCGCGTCCACGTACCGCAACATCTTCGTCCGCAAGTTCTGGGTGTCCGTCACCTATCTCATCGAAGCATTCCCGGAATGCCTACTCCCACGACAATAACTTTGTCGAGCTCACGCAGCCGCGCACCTATCCGCTAGATCCTCGCATTGTATTTTCGGGCTCTGGCCCTGCGAATACAGGTGGGCGACAAACGCTGATCATGGATTACTTCCGCCCGGAGGAAGCGGTGTCGCTAAGGTCTCGCGCGGCTCCATGGTTTGATACAGAGCTGAGTCCGATCGGGTTTGAAGACCTATACGCTCCTGCATCGCCTCGATCCCACGCAGCTAGTCTGAAGTCGCCACGTGAAGATGTTACAGAGTACACGGAGTTGTACCAAGCCGCGTCGCCGAGAACCGGGGATCCGGTGCGCGAAGGGCGGTGGCCACTGAATGCGATGGCATCGTCGTTTCATCCCGATGCAGCTGAACCCAATATCCGCAGCCGAGCTGGTCTACAGCCCACGCAACTGCAAGCTGATTCTGCACCGCTTCACCTGGAAACTTTGCCTGCGACTGCTCGCGTCGACCAGCCTCAGCTTTGCTCTCTAGGGGAGTCGATGGTCGGAATGGCAGAAGCTGCTCAAGCCGCCAGCGTGCCCGACATGTACCATGACGGTCGCGAATGGGAGAGGCCAGACACCCCGAGACCATTGCCCGCGATCGACACTGATGAGCCGTCTCCCCTGAGCCTGAGTACGACTGCTGCGCACTTTGAGCAGAGAGCTCCTGCTCCGCAATCGACTCCTGTGCCGGTGCTGAACCCTCGCAAGCAAAGCATCCCAGCTAGTGTGCGCACGGCGAGCTTCTCGCAGAGAATGCCGATTATCCCATCGGACACTCAGGAGAGGAGGCAGAGGCGGAAGAGGAGGAAGAATGCAGCTGCGCTTGCTAGGTGATGGTGCGAGGTGTGCATGGGTGGGAGGCAAAATGCCAGGAGAGAATGGCGTTAGAGTGGCGGAGTGATGATTCGAGGTAGTGCCGATCAATGGCGCAGTAGAACCTGGCATCTCGATCCGCGCCGCCATGTCAAAATGCCCCGTTCAGGCCGATCCTCATTTCTTGCCCTTCTTCTTCACCTTCGCCGCTGACGCACCCCCAGTCGGCGCACCTCCCTGCCTCCCTCGGAGGTAAGTCCGTGTCACTCCCTCCACACTCCCAATATCATGCTTCGGCAACCTCATGTAGTACAACTTCGCCCTCCTCGCCCGTCTCCCCTCCTTCCGCCTCACAACCTCAATCCCACTCAACCCGGGACTGAAAATCTTAAACCACATCTCCACAGCCACGCGTGTCAAATTATTCCGCAGCAAGATAGCAGTATCGATCGGGCTGTTGCGGGCGCGGATGTTGATGCAGACGCCGGAGAAGGGTTCACCGGTTTTGAGGCGCACGAGCAGGATGTCGCCTACTCTAGCGCGGTCGGGGTTGAGAGAGGAGAAGAGGCGGCGACGGGAGGAGGTGGGGTCGAGGGTGAGCAGTTGATTTGCTGTCAATGAAGCTATAGGGTCTGGTGTCGCTTTTGCAGTGGAGGGAGGAGGAGGGATGACGGGGATTTTCTTAAGGCCGATCTCGAAGCCTGGACTGCTGTTAGTATGTGCTTGGAGACACCAGATAAGTGCGTGAGAGCTCACGATTCTGCTTAATGGCCTGACTAGGTCTGAAGCCTGGCGTTGGCGGTGGGTAGCGAGTTTGCAGGGAGGGGTAAAGGGATTCCGTCGCCGCGGCGTAGTGGCGGCGGTGTTGGGCGCGTTCGGCGCGACATTGTCGGATCGCTTGCTTCAGATTGGCTAGTGGCCGTGTGGACGATGAGGAGAGCGACATCGTTGCTGCGTGTTGCATATAAAGCGGTGGTATTGTGTTCAATGGTCAAGATGAAGTCTGCGGAGTTCGGAGGAGACGAGACGACTTCCAATGCATCATACTGCGATACCCATGTAATGCACACATAGCAGCCACACAGACACATCATGGCCTCCAGCTGCCCCCGCTGTACTCTCCGTCTACACCGCGCCGCTCAAGCCGACTTCCGCACCACCCTCCGCTCCTTCTCCACTGGCCCCGCCCGCCCAAAAGGTACCCCCCCCTTCCATCCTCTAGCCCATAACAACTCACCAATCACTCCCAGCCGTCCCATCTTTCACACCCACATCTTCCCCCGACCTCGATGCTGTCCTCTCCACCCTGCGAACGAAGCACATGATTCCCGCCGCCCTGCCCAAACCCACACGACGATTAATCTTCCAAACAAAACACAAACAGACCTTGCTCGACAATCCTCAAACGGCTACGCTAGGCGGTGAGGAGATACCACTGCAATGGATCGAGCGTAGGACTGAGATCCCCGCGAAGCGAAAACTGGTGAAGGATGCGATACGGCTTATGTCGGAGAGCAAGAACGCAGGGGACTGGGCTAATCTGCCTGCTCTGCTGCATGGTCTGCAGACTTGCTCCGCGTCGCCGCCGAAGGCGGTGCTGGTAGAATCCATTGTCCGCAAATCTGTGGCGGCTGGGCAGGTGGGCGTGATACTTATGTGCCTCACCTCGCACCGCACCACAGACCTGACGCTTGCGCGATATCCGACGATGACGAGGCTCCTCGCGCCGGCCATCCACTCCACAGCGCTGGCTGGCGAGTGGAGCGAAGACGCACTGCATAAGGCTCTTACACAAGCACGGGCGCTGGGCCTGCTGCTCGAAGCTTCCGAACACCAGTTGCCAAAGGACTCTCCTCACGCCGATCCTAGGAAGAACCCGGCGCTTATAGGGGTCTTCCTCTCACTTTCCGCAGCACACACACATCTCTTTCCTTCCTCGTCGCCGGGGGAGGGTTCAAGAGCGACTGTGGCGGCATACACCACCCGCCTACTCGCCAACCTAGGCCCGCTCGTGCAACCTCTCAGCTTCGCCCCTCCAGCCCACGGACCGGTGTGGGAGATGCTCGAATCAGTCCCAATCTGGCAAGGCCTCGCGCTCGCGCAGAAGGTACTAAGTGTCGAGTGCCCTGAGAAGGAGAAAGTGGAGAGTATTGTTGCGGATTATGGGGCGGCGCTTAGCAATCTAGCAGCTGCTCTGGAAGCGAGGGGAGGAGGGGAGGGGACGTATGGCGGCGAGGCGTTGAAAGTATGGGAGGGAGCGCTGAGGGTGTGAGAATCTCCTCAGCACTTGCATGAGAAGTCGAGACGTTCGTGTAAGACCACCTGCATTCACATCGCCGAGAAGGCTCGATTCAGCTGTCAAGCCGACAGTCCCGCTAGTCTTCTCGTCATCAGCATAGATATTGCGATGGATTATGAAGCCTCGGGAGCTCTCAGCTACGGAGTGGACGGCGAATATTGGAGTCCGCTAAATCAGATCACGATGCAACAGAACAAGCGGCGTTGCTGAATCTTCGCCTGCAGAAGCGCTAGAGCATGATGCTTCGCTCAGGAGCCCGGTGGGAGAGTACATGCATCGTAGAGGCAAAGGACAGCAGACAAAACCGGTGGCTCTTTGCAACTCATGGGCCGATGGGCATCCCAAAGCCCATCATCCGAGAAAGGAAGCCTCGAGCGCTCGAAGGGGCCCATCGGATCGAACACAGAAGAGCAACGCGTGGGAGACACACAAGGCCAACGTGCGCGCGAAGACCGCTAACCATGTTGGGGAGACGATACGTGTGCGGAGGCACTGAGATGAAGGTAGCGGTTTCTGGGGAGGCGATATCAGAGGCGACACGACAGTAGTGTATAGGTACAATATGCTGATGTACATTATACACCGATCGACACTTCCAGCTCGTAAGCCAACAAGCGAAGCCCTATCCCATCATCCCAAACGCCGCCCTCAAGACATGACATCCTCAACGTCCCGGCGGTCTCTCAACCCCCACCCCATCCCCTCCCTCATCCCTCACAACCTTCTTAACAGGATGCAAAAGCATACCAGGCAAACACATCCTCCCATTCCCCCCAACCCGCGTAACACCCCCCTCTTCACCATCCCCCTCCCACTTCCCGCTCTCCTTTCCCAACGCCACCATCTTACTC
>JAVRRP010001197.1:0-10817 GCA_036872775.1 Oleoguttula sp. CCFEE 5521 | reverse complement strand
ACGCATCGGGAGGTGGCGGAGGAGTATAGGAGGCGGCAGGGCGGTGGAACTTGAAGAGGCTGATGATAGAGGGCAAGGTGTATGTAATTTGTACATACCCATACATCGTGGCTAAAACGCTCAAACGGCATCGCGCATACTTACCTATTCACCATGTGCTCGAGACTGTTGTCCACACGCCGGCAGTCTCAAGCTCGTGTCTCCGTCTTCTCGTGCCCTCATGTCGAACTCAGCTCGCCTCAATGTTGTACCGGGACCCATCATGCTGCAAGCGAACATTCTCACACAAAGCACCCCTGAAACTCCGCCCTCCCCGGCCCAGTCTTCTTCGCATCCAACAACGGCCACTGCACCAAACACCTATCCACCATATGCGCCAGAATCCTCCCACTCAAGCTCAGCCTCTTGACCCTAGCCCAGCTCTCCACATACAGCGTACGCATCCTGAACCTCGTAGCCGCGCCCTTGTAGTCGAAGAACCGCAGCGCCACGCTAGCAAGTACCATGACAGTCCCTGTCGCGGGTCCATTGACGTGAATGATGTCGGGATAGTCTCGCCCTTTCGTGTCCGCGGGGATGTGTTGCATGGCTGAGACGGCCTCGGGGTAGACGCCCGTGGTGAGGATTGACCAGCAGGCGAGGAAGCATCGGAGGACTGAGAAGGGAGATGTCCAAGGGCTTTGATAGATCGCACGCGCTCTCGGCACTCTTTTGATCTCGTAACTCCCTGGTCCGTGGTCTGTAGCTGCTCGCACTTTGCCTCTCATGAGTGTTTCCTGGGATGTTAGGCTGGTGGCCAGTTCCTCGAACTCCTTCGCCCTCGTGGCGCTTAGCTCATCGTCCTCGCCGACCACCCATGTTCGGTGAGCAAAGTCACGCCAGTCCAGCTGCTGTGGTGAAGGTGAGTTCACCGCGCGTTCAAGCATTGCTATCATTTCGGCTGTGTGGCCTCCGGAACCGAGTACTATGAGCAGATGAGTTGGCTCGCGGGGATTGCGTCGGCCATGACGGATCGGCTTGGGTCGCGTGAGGGAAAGAGTGTATTGCAGGCGCCATACCAGGAGGTAGGTGAGAGGAAGAGAGAGGAGGAACGTGGTGATGATCAGCGCCTTGAGGTAGGCCATCCTGGGCGAGATGGTCTGGAAAATAGTGAGAGACTGAGACTGCCAATTGCTACGTCAACAGCTGGCAGGGACGAAAGGATGGTCAGAAAGGTGATAGGAGTCAGGTCCGTCAGCTGGAGTGAGATTAGGCGCGCAATGCACTATCAAGGAGCATTGGCACGGTGGGATGCATGCAGTCTAGACTTTGGTACCTGCATTCACATGTCAGATTGAGGGGAGCCGGATCGACGCCACTAACTTTCCGGGGCCAAGATCTGATCTCTGATACAACTAACATCACTACAGTGCATGTGTAAAGGTGATATGTGCGAACACCGAAGACACATGTGTACCCTTGCGTGGGAAGGCGAGCCACAAGGAATCATGGAATCCGTCCGGAGATTAAATGGCTGCGATTCAGACGACTGCCGCGGTCAATGACCAAGATCAACAGAGGCTCTTTCGGTTGTTCAGTCAAGGCAGGCAGATCAGAGCTTTCCCTATGGCAAATTCCACGCCTATACTATGGCTATATAGTACAGTCTACTGCTCGCTGTCCTCATCGAAGGATCCTTGGCGATGGAGATCGACCGACCAGCACATAGCAACGTCCGTAGCGACCCCGACGGCCAGCTTCTTCGATCATCCCCCTTTCCATCCACACTCAACGCTGTAGTCCTCGTCTAGAGAGTGTCCCTGCTTAAAGATCTACATTCCATCAAAGCTATTATTACTTATGCGCGTCCCCATGAAGGCTTCGAATTCACGATCCACATCGAATCCCAGCTTGCGGAGCCAGAGCTTGGCCGTGTGCGCGGCTATCTCATTACGCCACCTGCCATCTTTCTGGTAGTAGTACTTGAATGTCCAGCCACGCCTTCGACCAGGCGCATTGCCGCGCGTTGCCAGGATAGCGTTGCCATCTCCATTGACGTAGTGAAGGGCAGAAATCGATGAGATGTATCTCGCGTATGGCTTCAGCATTCGAATGGTGGCTTCTTCATTGTCGTCCCACGGGTCCACATCGATGGTATTAATGCTGTAGAACATTGAAAGTGTCTCGCGGCGGATCTGGCGGTTGACCATGCTTAAGACGGGTTGGTGGCGAACACGCACACTGACAGGATCGTCGCGGCGGAGGATGAAGAAGCCGTAGATGCGGCTCCGCAGCTCCGCTGGTAGTTGGAGGAAAGGGAACATTGTCGATTTGTGCTACGGTATGGCTGCCGAAGAAGAGTCGAGATGAGGTTGGATGTCTTTGGTCAGAGGTTGATCGAAGAGAGGTGGTAGATTATCAGGCGAGAAGTGGTGTGGAGACAAATGCAGCTGCAGACGCGAGCCGATAGAAAGAGACGCGGATTCCAGTAACCTGCGCAAGCTAGCGGTAAAGCAGACCCGGGGCGTGTGATGGCGTTTTTCCTGGCGGATGCGGTTCAGGACGATCTGGAGCTGCCTTCAACGGCGCTCGAACAGGTACCGCATGCGATTGTGCAGTCACCTGAGATACTGTGACCTTTCTGAGGAGCGGCCGTTCGCATCCCCAAAGGTCCGTTACGCAGGGAACGCTCACACAAGTCTAGCTGCGACATTCGCGCGGTGATTCGCCTCGCTAGCGAAGACGAAAGTTGGGTGAGCAGACGTCAAGATATCTCGCATCTCCTCGCGAGTGCGACACCTAGTATGCCGTGGTGGTAGCGTTGGTAAGAGCATATGAGTAGTTTCGGACTATCGGAGAAGTGGAGAGAGCAGAAATAAGAACAAAACTGTGCGTCCTGGCGTGTCATTAATGCGGCTCAGCTCCGAGCAAGCCAATGCCAAACGTTTACCTGGTAGTAGCACTTCACCTATCTCATCATACAGTTGTCATTGCGCTGTTCAAATCCTGGCTGTCCTGCTCGCCGCCATCGAAGACTAAGCACAATCGCGATCTCCGGCTAAGCCTGACCTTGTGCGCACATAACGCCGGCTGCTGATTGAGTGTCAGCTCAGGCGCTTGCAACCGACGGCTCCAGAGGCTTACGGAGAGGCAATGTCCAAAATTGATCACACTTCTCATTGCCCAAGATCCCCAGCAACCGCAGCAGATTGTCGATGGTTCGAATTGCCACATTGCGCGTCATGAACATGCGATGGTCCCCATAGTGATGATACACCCATTTGTGCGCCTCATTCTCCTTCGACGTGCGAACCGCGATGACCAGCTCATCTCCACTGACGGCCTCCACCGCTTGAATATGCTTCGCGTATTCCAGAACACGCTTCACTATCGCGGAGGAAACTCCCCATCTCTTCGCCATGACGGGATTGACGCTGTAGAAGACTGGGAGACATTCTTCGCGGAACTGCTTGTTGACGAAGGAGACTGCAGGTTGATGGCGCTTGCTGCAGATATCGATGGGTGTATCTTCATACGTTGCGAAGCCGTAGATGCGATTGCGGAGCTCTCCTGGCAGGGCCAAGATGAGCGCCATTATCGATGTTGTTGATGAAGCGGGCCGCCGAAACGTGGTATTGTGATGTGCCGTTGTTGTATAAGTCGAACGCGACACGCCGAAGGTGAGAGTATCGTGCTTGTGTATCTTGGAAGGAGCGAACGCATGCAGCAAGTACGTTCGCAGCGCCTTCTACCCTCGCTCGCCCGAATATCTGATGCTCTCGCGCTACTTTGGACTGCTCCTCTGGGCACGTACTGCTATAGAAGTCTTCGTGAGAGACGGTGTAGGTCTGTCAGTACAACATCCACGTGAGTGACGGCTCTTGATGGCCAATTCAGGCTGGATTCCTATTCTTGTGAAACGAGCGATGTTAGCACACTCAGTGCCTCGGCGATATGTGAGAGATAATGTATAGGATGCGGAGACTTTGCACATTGTAGTCTTCGAAGTTGCTCACGGTGCGAGATACGTCTTGGCTTCCAATAGCTTTATCATCGTTTGTCGGCTTGGGGTGCTGTTCACCGGACAGGAAACGCGAGCCATCATCTCCAAGATCTCTTGTACT
This sequence comes from Oleoguttula sp. CCFEE 5521, assembly GCA_036872775.1. Classification (NCBI taxonomy): domain Eukaryota; kingdom Fungi; phylum Ascomycota; class Dothideomycetes; order Mycosphaerellales; family Teratosphaeriaceae; genus Oleoguttula; species Oleoguttula sp. CCFEE 5521. The sequence goes on along the minus strand of JAVRRP010001197.1, from coordinate 6,714 downwards.
CTCGAGCGGGCAGAATTGGTGACAAGGGTGTTTCTCTCTCACGGAAAGTCATCATGCTCAATGTGTAAGGACTCGAGCTTGCTGCTGTAACTGACCATTGCGAGGATACGCCGTAGGACAGGTATGGTGCGACTTGGACCTTCCAGATGAACGTCACTGAGCAAACGGATGTGTAACTTTCGCATATGCCTGAAAAGCGGACAAGTCCTCAATGGCCATCTCGGGACGCTAGCAGAAAGCCGTGCATCCGCAAGCCAGATCCAAATGTGGTGTTCTTTGGTGGAGAGATGATGATGGACTGGTACTAGAGCCTCTCGATTGACCAGCTTGCAGGTTTATAGTATATGCACGAGCTCAGGCAGTGGGTACGCACTGCCTTGAGTCTGGAGGACAGAGGTACCGTCCGTATTGAGCTCCATACCATCCGATGCCCGCCAGAACGGGACCGATCTCATGCCAGGTGAGTAGTGGACTCCCTCTAAGATTGGGCAAATTAAGAAATCGTAGATCATAATCCGTAGCTCAGGCGGCAGTTCGAGGAGTCTGCATGGTTTTGCAAGCCTATCAAGGCGCAGTGCGTCGAGCTTCGGCGCCATCTATGGTACTGTACAGTTGAGCAGGTTGTGGCAATCAGTGCGGCTCGTGTGGTGTGCCAACTTGCTCACGGTAATGCTGGAAGAGAGGACTTCTGCACAGAAGTGGTGTGACGAGTGTGAGAGTGTCCAAGACGTAGATTTGCATCTGCGCTAGATGCTGCCGTCTTGGCACAACCACTGTGTCGGTCCTTCACGGTGTGAGTCAATTGTTGTCCCGCATGAAGATGTGCAGGGTAAGCGATCTTAGACTGGTACCCAGGATCTCGCAACGAGAGAGTCACGGAAAGCAGATGCAAACTCTGCTACATTTGTGGCAGCTTGGCCGTTTCTTGACGGAACGCTGCTCATTCGTTTGGCGGTATCAACTGATCACTCCAGGGCACTCTTGCGTTGGTGATGCGAAGTTCATCGTAAGCGATATTGCGGTTCAAAGGTGTGATCGCTCGATACTAGTGAGGACTCTGTTGCGTCGTCAGATGCCTCGTCTATCAGCTTGGATACAATGTCGGAGCACTTGTCGATCTGGCGTGATCGTATAAGCACATTTCAACCGATTCAACGTTTCGAACAGATACAAGCACTCCGTCCTGGGCCAATACGTGAGCGACGTCCAGATTCGTAGCGAGTGTAGCTTCGAGCCATAGTCGAGGCATACCAACAACCGTCGGAGCGAATGCATCTCCTGTGCCAGGTTATTGATGTCCTGCTAACGGCAGGGTAGCTTGATGTACAGATTGCGAATGTACATCAGGGCAGGATATGCCTGGACTGGCCATGATTCGCGTGCGAACACCGTTGGCAGTGGTCCGAAGGGAATCGGCGCGTTCCTGAGAATGATCTGGTAATGCCTGCCCTCGAGATGATCCTCGAGCAGCGGTGCTGCTTCGTTCTGGATCTGCTCACAGACTCGTAGGATTGTGGTCAGCTGAATCAGGGACTCGCTGCTGTGGTCGAGTCCGTTGAGGCGCCTGCCATCTGTCCATAGTCGAACGCCGCCGTCTTTGAAATCATGAGTGACGGTGCAGTATGGTGGGCATTCATCGTCCGCGCACCACGTGTTCATACGCGCCAGCAGGCATTCGTAGATGTACAGGCGCCCTCTGGCGGCAGTTCGAGAAGGAAGCTGCGCCTTGATGTCCGCGGGTCAGTCTTCTGTAATTCCAGCCTCAGCCGACGAGTGGGATCCATCGCAATCATGTGCAGCTCCTTGCACTGCTGATCACTAAATTGAATAACGATAAGGTGAACGCGAGTGAGCAGATCGGGAGTGAGGTGGTACAGTATACCAAGTCAGCTTGGCATTATGCGGCTAAATGGGCAAGAGCGAACGATATACGAGGTCGTTGTGATATAATTGAATTCGTACTCCAGCACTCGCCGTGCAATGAACGCTAGAGAGTCAGTTCTAGATTCGTCCGCCCAAGCACCGATCTCTGCTGGCAGTAAGGCGACATGATCCGCACGAGATCGCAATGACCAGTATGACGTCCGAGAAATCTGGTGTACAGTCTATATCTACAACACAGGCACTCAGTGTCATGCAAGTGCACTCGCAGCCTCCCCCCTCTTCGCAGCCTCACTCGCCATAACCTCTCCAATCTTCGCCAACTGCTCATCCGTCAACTCCCTCGACTCCGCCGTCTTGGCCTTCCTCCGCACCTCAGCCAGCTCCTGTAAGGGCGTCCGCATGGTAAGATGCAAATCCTTCCTCTTCTCCTCCTTCGCAGCCTGGGCCTCAATCTTCTGCGTAAACTCGTATGAATGCCTTGTCCGGAACTTCGAGTACTTGTTCCTCAGCTCATCAATGACTGAAGCCGGCATTGGCCAGTTCAGTAGCAACGGCGTGTGTGTGACCTCATCCACACTCCTCCTCAACGTGTCGTCCTCGTGATCCTGAAACTCCGGCTCAATGACTTCCGGCCACGGTATCAGTGTGTTCGTCCCAGGCACAGCGCGCATACCCTGATCCCACTCCTTCTTGACCTTGTCCCACTCCCGATTCACACATATCAGCTTCTCCACTACCACATCCCTCAGCTTCCCCGTTGTCGGATCCGGCAACGGATATACCAACCGCACATCCTCCACAGGCACCCCAATCGCGATAGGCTGCACGCTCTCCCCTCCACTAGTATCCCTCTGATTCACCCAACTCGGCACCGCAACATCCGTCACATTTACGCCCTTCAACCGCACAGCCCCCTTATCCCTCTGCACCTCCTCAACCTCCGCGATCTTCCCCTTCTCCCTACCCTTCACAACAACCACCCGGTCCCCCTCAGAAACCCAGAACCACTTCGGCAGACTCCGCGGATGTCGGTCAGGCAGATTGAAGCTGTACAGACTCAGCGCGCCGTGGGTTTTCGCTTTATCGCCGACATCTCGTCGTGGGGCTAACAGGCCTCGCGACCAGGCTTCAGCGCGTTCTTTCCGGACTGTGACGATGAGGGCGTGGTTGTCGCCGCGGATTCGCAGGGAGTCTCGCTTGCGGGACCAGGACTTGCCTTTTTCGAGGTGGTCGATTTCTTTGGAGAGGCGTTTTGCGGCGTGGCGGTGGGCGATCTTGGAGCGCTGGACGACTTTCTCCATTTTGTGGTTTTGAGAGGGAGGGATATGTCAAGGAGAGACAGGCGAGAGGACGCTCGTAGTTCCCATTCAATGTGCTTGGGAGTGTGAAGTGATGGTATCAGTGCAGTCTTTCCCGATTGGGTGGAGAAGCACTGGACCCACAATAATTTGGCTGCTTGGTTTGGATGTTCGAAGGCTCCAAGCCAAGATTCTGTCCAGCTAATATTACTTGCGGAAGCCGATGCTTCACGACACTATCTTATTGAGAGGTATCAAGACCGATACGCCAACATGATGTTCGGCCAGACTTCGCCCTCATGGCTTCCTCACGATCTTCTCCACCTTATCCAACCCGGTCAACTTCTTCAATGGCCCACTCAACCAGCTCATCGGGAACCAACTCGCAAGTCTGACTTGTGATGCTCCTTTTCCCCTCCAAATGACGTTCGGCGGCGAGCTGCTCAGCAAGTCCCCTACCACGCCCTTCGCCCACGCCTCTGCGGTGATGCCTCCGTTCTGCAAGAACTCGCCCCTTAGCGCCGGATCGATGACTTCCTTCGCAGCTGCATAGATAGACGTCTCCGGTAGCCCGCCCTCCTTCGCGCGAGCGTTCTTGACGATCTCAGTGTTGACTGCGCCGGTCTTGAGCTCGATGACTTTGATGCCGAAGCTGACTTCTAGCTCCTCTCGCATGATGGTCGTGAACATAGACATTGCCGCTTTGCTCGCGGCGTAAGCCGCGTGGTAGGGTATAGCTGCATGTGCAGCAGTCGAAGTATGGTTGACGATCATGCCTTTGCTTGACTTCAATAACAATGGTAGAGCCGCTTGGGACAGCGCGACATTGCCCCACACATTCAGATCAAAGAGCGCTTTGCCTTCCTCGAGCGACATGTCAGCCACGGTCATCACGTAGCTGGCGCCGGCGTTGTTGACGAGGATGTCTAAGTGAGGTATGTCCGCTAGGCAGGCCTTGATGGACTCTGCGGAGGATATGTCGAGAGTCTTCAGCTCGACGTCTGGGCCTAGGGTTCCGAGAGAGGCCATCTTAGCAGGGTTCCGCGCGGTGGCGTAGACGTGTAGGCCGGCAGAGTGGAATTCTCTGACGAGTGCCGCGCCCATACCGCCATCTGAGCAGCCGGTGATGAGAACTGTGCGTCTCTTGAGGTCGGCCATTGCGATGATCGTACGTCGTATTCCTGATGTCTGGTATGGCCTAGGCCGCTATCGAGGTGCTCAGAATGCTAAAGTGGAGAGGTGCGAAGGAAGGAATGTGAATGTACTCCCTTACCTCATGCAATGGCTGAAATATATACCATCCAGTCTAGTCGTTGGCACAGCTATGTGAGCGGAAACACGATGTAGAATGTCGACCTGCTCCGCTCGAACAATCCTATTACCTAGGCATGCATCTCGCTTATCAGCTCAAAGCGTACGTAATAGAGATTATTGAGTATGAGGGATCAGACAGCAAGGGTCAGTGCGATGCGATCGTGTCGCTTCGACACCGAATACCTCGAAAGAATGAACGCCGTCTTCGAGAGGTAAACCGAGTACATGGTTGAAAGAGGACTCATCGATTCGGTACCTTACGGCGCATTCTCGGAGGGCTCAACTGCCGGATGTGAGAGACCAAGATCGCCCACCTGACTCCGATCAAATGTGCTTGATATATGGAGCATTGCACCCTGCTGCGTCTTCTCAGTCCAGACCTCACGTTGACAGTACTCAGTTCTCCATCACACGAGCAAAGATTCACTCGAATGTTAATTGATAACGAAGCTGTAAGTCGAGGTGCAGCGGTCACGCAAGGAGCCATTCCGAACGACCCCGCGATCGGCGTTTTCGAAAAATCTTATGTTCACTCGCTCACCGCGGTCACTCTTCGCACCCACATCAACACCACATATCCTCTCATTCAAACCCATCCCACCCTCTCCCATAACACATCACAGCATACTCTCTGTACGCACTTTCTCTACCACAGCACTCAAGATGGTGCAGTCCTCCGTCCTCGGCTTCCCTCGCATGGGTAAGCTGCGTGACCTCAAGAAGGCAAACGAGTCATACTGGGGCGGCAAGCTGTCCCGCGAGGATCTTCTCGCAGAGGGAAAGAGACTGAGACTCGAGCACTGGAAGATCCAGAAGGAGGCTGGCGTCGACGTCATCCCCAGCAATGACTTCGCTTACTACGATCATGTGCTCGACCACATCCAGATGTTCAATGCCATTCCTGAGCGATACAGCCAGCACAAGCTCGAGCCTATTGACGAGTACTTCGCCATGGGCCGTGGACACCAGAAGGACGGCATTGATGTGCCCAGCTTGGAGATGGTGAAGTGGTTCGACTCGAATTACCACTACGTCAAGCCCACACTGCAAGACAACCAGACCTTCAAGCTCGCACAAGACCCCAAGCCGGTCCGTGAGTTCCTCGAGGCCAAGGAGGCGGGCATCATCACACGCCCCGTGCTTGTTGGCCCTGTATCATTCCTCGCACTTGGCAAGGCCGACCGTGGCCAGACAGTTGACCCTATCTCGCTGCTTGAGAAGCTCCTGCCTGTGTACGAGGAGCTCCTCCAGAAGCTCAAGGAGGCTGGTGCCGAGACCGTCCAGATTGACGAGCCAGTGCTTGTCTTCGATCTACCCTCGAAGGTGAAGAACGCCTTCAAGCCTGCATACGAGAAGCTGTCTGCTCTGCAAGGCAACAAGGGACCTCAGATCGTCCTGGCCACCTACTTCGGCGATGTCGTCCACAACTTTGACATCATTGACAGCGCACTGCAGAACACCTACGGTCTCCATGTCGATCTCGTCCGCAACCCAGAGCAGCTCACCAAGGTCCTCGAGCACCTTGGACCAAAGCAGATTCTGTCCGCTGGTGTGGTCGACGGGCGCAACATCTGGAAATCCAACTTCAAGAAGGCTATCGAGACTGTGGAGACCGCTGTGCAGAAGCTCGGCAAGGAGCGCGTGATCGTCGCCACTTCCAGCTCCCTTCTCCACACTCCTCACACCCTTGCAAGTGAGAAGAAGCTCGACGAGGAGGTCCGAGACTGGTTCTCGTTCGCCAGCGAGAAGGCCAAGGAGGTCAGCGTCATTGCTAGGGCTGTGACTGAGGGTGCCAACTCGGTCAAGAGCGAGCTCGAGGCCAACGCCAAGAGCGTACAGTCGCGTGCTACTTCGAAGCGCACCAACAACCCCGAAGTCAAGAAGCGCCAAGAGGCTGTCACAAAGGAGCAGCACGAGCGTCAGTCCCCGTTCACTGAGCGTTATGAGCAGCAGAAGAAGCATCTCAAGCTCCCCACCTTCCCTACTACCACCATCGGCTCGTTCCCTCAGACCCAGGACATCCGCATCCAGCGTAACAAGTTCACCAAGGGTGAGATCACTGCCGATGAGTACGAGAAGTTCATCGAGAAGGAGATCCGCGATGTCATCACTATCCAGGACGAGCTTGATCTCGACGTGTACGTCCACGGTGAGCCAGAGCGCAACGACATGGTGCAGTACTTCGGTGAGCGTCTCGAGGGCTACGCCTTCACGACAC
>JAVRRP010001196.1:0-10820 GCA_036872775.1 Oleoguttula sp. CCFEE 5521 | reverse complement strand
CAGCGTCGCGAACTTCGTCGAGACAGAGCAAATCCTGTCGCCTCAGGACTGGGACAACAAGCAGAAGACCTTCTCGTTACTACAGATTCGAGGCTCTATACCACTGTTCTTTTCGCAGACACCATATGCAGCGAAGCCTGTGCCAGTCATGTTCGGGTCCGAAAGCACGAATCACGCAGCATTAAAAGCCCACTTCTCGAGTCTGACTGAGCACTACGGCGAGGTTCAGGTTGCCAGTCTCGTCGACAAGACCGGCGTCGAGAAGGACATCGGCGTGGCGTATGAGAACGCAGTTCAATGGTTCAATGGGCCCGACCACAGTAAGATTGCTTTCGAGTGGTTCTACTTCCACAAAGAATGCGGCGGCATGCGCTTCGAGAACGTCTCGATATTGCTTTCCACCCTCGAACCCTCCCTCAGATCGTACGGCTGGACTACACTCCAGAACAACGCGGCCACGGCCAAGCAGTCCGGCATCCTCCGCACGAACTGCATGGACTGCCTTGACCGTACAAACGTAACGCAATCCGCAGTCGGCGCTTGGGTGCTGCAGCAACAGCTTTCCGAGCTCGGTCTCAGCATCGATCTGCACTTAGACCCCAAGACGAAGTGGTTCAACACCCTCTGGGCCGACAACGGCGACGCAATAAGTCGGCAGTACGCCGGCACCGCCGCCCTCAAAGGCGACTTCACCCGCACGCGCAAACGCAACTGGACGGGCGCGCTCTCTGATCTCAGCCTGACGCTCAATCGATACTACAACAACATCTTCGGCGACTACTTCCTGCAAGCTTGCATTGACCTCTACCTCGGTGGTGTTGGTGTAGAAGTCTTCGATGAGTTCGAGAGTGAGATGATGACACGGGACCATGCTATTGATATGGACAAGGTCCGACAAAGCGCGATCGAGAAGTGCGTTCAAATTGTCCTCGAGGGCTCGGATGAAGATCTGCGCCACGGCTGGGCACTGAGCTGTCCGCACGAAGCTGATAGCTTGAGAGCGATGCCTTTCGAGGAGTGCGTATTACTGTTGACGGATGTGGCGCTGTGCTTCTGTCGCTTTGATTGGAGTACAGAGAAGGTTGGATCATTCGAGAAACTTGACCTGACGGATATCTCTGATATGTGGAGGGGTGCCTATGTGACGAGCACGCTTGCGCCAAGCCATATGGACGAGCAGAAAAACGTCGGCTTCGCCATACGATACAAGACCAACGGCCACGCGGTTGTTAGGACCAACACGAGATCAATGGACAACGAGAAAGCCGTCGGAGATACGAAGTCCGAGTCTGAAGACAAGAGCCCGAAGAAGGCTGCAGACCCGAAGACCGACCGTCTCCTTGCTTTTAAAGCGCTGCCATCGAAGACGTCGATTGAGCCGGATGAGGTCAAGCAAATTTGCGATGAGATTTACAAGACGATGATGAAGGTTCGAGAGATGGACCACCTCGATCTTTCGAAGGCGCCGGCCGTGCAGGAGAAAGATGTGATTTCGCTGGTGGACGCGAAGAAGGCCACTGGTTACATCGAGAGCCTTGGATACTCGCTGAAGAAACTTGTGTGGGCGTGAGGAGCTGATGTTGAACGTAATACCCTACAGCTTGTCCCTGTCTCGAGCTACCGATCAAGCAATCAAGCACTACTGCATAAGCTTCCACTACTGCAGAGTTGCGGCTCGGCTGCAGGGATCCTGGTCGATAGCATCATACTGGATGCTCCACCAGGATCCCCAATGGCTCTCACCCGGCACCTACAACAGCTCTGTTCCTCTCACTGTGCGCCTGCCGCCAACATTACCGACCCTGAGGCTCATCTCTTTGGCTTGCTGCAATGTTCATCACCTCCGTCATCGTGATTGTCGCCAGCCTTACGAACTTCGCGACCGCACAGAATAGCTCCCATGCGCCGGCAACATCATGGCACGCAATGTCCCTGTGCAGGGGTCTGAAGATCGAAGACGCTCCCATTGCTGTGCTACAAGACCACCTTTCGACTGGTAGACTGACAAGCGTTGATTTGCTCTTTTGCTACATGCAAAGATACTACCAGACGAACCAGTACATCAAGTATGATCTACCTGCTTGTGACCTTAGCCTCGTATCCTTACTGATGCGACACCCAGCTCCGTACTGGAGATCAACCCCGATGCCTATGACATTGCCGCATCCCTCGACTGCGAGCGCAAAGCCGGCAAAGTCCGCTCCAAGCTGCATGGTCTCCCATTCTTGGTCAAAGACAACATCGCCTCCGCTGACAGACTCCAAACCACCGCTGGCAGCTGGGCGCTTCTTGGCTCCGTAGTTCCCCGCGATGCCTTTGTCGTCGCGAAACTCCGGGAAGCCGGCGCGATACTCCTAGGCAAAGCCACTTTAAGCGAATGGGCCGACATGCGCAGCAACAACTACTCGGAAGGCTACTCCGCGCGAGGCGGGCAGGCTCGCAGTCCCTACAACTTCACTGTCAATCCTGGTGGGAGCAGTACCGGAAGCGCGATTGCAGTGTCTAACAATGTTGTGCCGTTTGCGCTCGGGACTGAGACCGATGGGAGTGTGATCAACCCATCGATGCGAAATGCTATCGTGGGGATCAAGCCTACTGTCGGGTTGACATCGAGAGCCGGGGTGATTCCCGAAAGCGAACATCAGGATACAGTGGGCGTGTTCGGTAAGACCGTAGCTGATGCTGTGTATGTGCTCGATGCGATTTATGGGTTCGATGGACGTGATAATTACACGGCCGCGCAAGCTGGCAAGACACCGAATGGGGGGTATGTGCAGTATCTTAGTAAGGCTAAGGTGCTGGATGGTGCGAGATTCGGCATCCCGTGGAAGTCATTCTGGCAGTACGCTGATCAGGAGCAACTTGACACTCTCCTCACGATGCTTGATGTCCTGAGAACTGCTGGTGCAACAATCATCAATGGCACAGAGCTACAACATCCGGAGATCGTGAGCCCTGATGGGTGGAATTGGTGAGTGCAGCCGGGATACTCCCAAAGTGTGTACGACTGACATCTCACAAGGGACTACGGCACAGTACGCGGCTACCCAAACGAATCCGAATACTCCTACATCACGGTAGACTTCTACAACAACATCGCCACCTACCTCTCCGAACTGTCCAACACAAACATACGCAACCTTGAAGACCTCGTACAGTACAACATCGACAATTTTGGAAGCGAAGGCGGGACTCCAGGCATTCACCCGGCTTTCGGCTCAGGCCAAGACGGCTTTCTCGCTTCCCTTGCAAACAAGGGCGCCCAAAACGAGACGTACTACCAAGCTCTCGCATTCTGCCAGCGTACCTCCCGGGACGAGGGAATCGACTACGCTCTTCACAATAGAGGGAACAAGCTCGACGCGTTGCTGCTACCGCCGGACGTCGCGCAGGCTGTGCAGATCGCGGCGCAAGCGGGATACCCGATCATTACGATCCCGGCATCAGTGCATAGCGACAGCGACATGCCATACGGACTTGCGGTGCTGGGAACGGCGTTTAGCGAGGCAGGTCTTGTGAAATATGCGAGTGCTATGGAGGATCTATTCGTGAGCAGTGGGTCGAAATTCCAGAGGTCTAAAACCCCACCGGGATGGAGCAATTACCTTGACCGCAACCTTCCGGTGCCTTTTTAGCATCGGCATCGATTTGTCTTTGTCTATAGTTCTGAACCATCTGGTCTGCGCCTCCAGAGCTGAAAGCGTTGCAATCACTAGTCGACCATAATGGATAGCTGGTTGCTCCGCAGGAAGTCTGGAAGCGAAAGTTCGCGCGCCAGGCTCAGCCAGTCGTTCCAGTTCTCGGGCCGGCGTCCGGCTGACAGTTAGAAAGCCCGAGCTGGTGCTACCACTGGTCTTCGAGGACTGACAGCGAGGCATGTAGGCGTTGGTGTCTCCGCGCATCATATCTGCATGACTACCTGAGGCTTATGTAAGCTCGTATTTTACGCATCAATCATCAGCCTCTCACGACCACAACGATTGCCGATACCAAATTCAGAGTCATTGCCGATGGCCGGGCTCACTATAAAGCAGATCTCGTCCACGTCACATCTCACGCATACGTCACACAACATGAAATGTATCTGACTTCCAGCTTCAGTGGCTGCCACGCCGATACAACGTCTGCGCGGAATGAGATCGCTATGAGGCTTGCCCGACGACGAGAATGGACATTGCTGGACAAGAGCACTACATCAGAAGTTTCAGCCGCTGTGCGTTGCTCTGGGGGTGTCGCACGACATGACCCCTGATGGGTACAGTATGTTCGGCCTTACCATCCTCAGAGTGAGGCACCGAGCGATGCGACGTAACCCAAGTGCCTCGATACCCTTTTGCGCGCCCTCGCCAGACACTATTGACACGCTTGATGTCTCACATTTGATGGCTTGCATACAGCAGCGCAGGAGGGGTTGCCCGCTCACACCCCATGCCGTGATTTTGCGTAAGCTTCGGTCTTCGCACTCAACGCGCAGATGTGCAGTGCTCGACATGAACGTACAAAGACTAGCAACTTTCCCTTCCGATTAACAGTTCATCCACCAGCACCAGCGACATTCCAGCAAGCCCCAGAGTCAAACCACCACTTTCGCTCGACATCGACGTAGCAACCGCAGACATGAAGTCCACCACCACTTTCGCCACCATCATGGCCGCTCTTCGCGCCAAGATTGCTCTCGCGATGCCGGCCGCTGCGGCAGGCCCAGGCTGGACCCACGACGAGGATTTCGAGTACCTCACCCTCAACGACACGACAGGCTGGTCCGGCCTCTCTAAGCTCACCTACATCGACATGGCCGACCTCCCGGCCCAGCCCTCAGACCTCTCCAAGCGCGATGTGGCAATCAGTTCATCGGCTGGGAGCTCGACAACTGCCAAGGCCAATCGCGCTTCTTCGCGAACAATTTCGGCTGTGGTGTCTGCGTCACGGGGTCTGTCCCGGCTTACGCTGGTCAGCTCACGCGTCAGAAAACCGGCGGTGTCTATCCGACTGCGGATTGGTATCAAGGTCAGGGCTGCTCTGGCGCCAAACTGCACCATCAGGGTGTGAAGAGCGGCCAAGGGTACTCGTGCGATACCGCCTCAGCCGATGGGGTGACCAACTTTTACTCTGCTATCTTGTATCAGGGGTGTTAGAGGCGAGGTTGACGTTGAAGGGAGGGGCGTGAAGTTGAAGCGGAGGGACCGCGGGTGATGGAGGATGATGAATGCGGACTCATGGTGGAAACGAGAGGTGGACGTGGGAAACTTATACTCATTTGCGGCTAGCTGGTATGATGGTCCAGACTGAATGTCTACACCTTAACAACGACTATAACGTGATATGTCTCATCACAAAATCTTCTATTGCAAGCTTTCCTATAACGAACTCTTCCCTTATAAAATCTCGCAAGGCCATCCCTCGCTGAAGATACAGTACCACGATCAAGTCTGCTGTTTCTCACCTCTTCTTCGCCGTAAACGCAGGTGTCGGCAACCTGCTACCGCCGATCTTCTTTCTCGGCGTACTAGCCGGCGTCGGCAGCCTAGCGTTGCCAGTCTTTGCCCTAATCGGCGTCCTCATTCTCTCCTCAGCCTCGATCCAGTTCCCCGACGCAGCCGACCCCTCACTCTGCCTAAACGCCAAAATCTGATCCATAAATGCCCTACTCTCAGGCTCCACATACACCGCCTCCCCAGCCCTCCCTTCATGCTCTAATTTCCTCAGCTCACTACTAGCCTGCAACATCCACACCTTCTCCAGCCTCGCCCGGCGCTCCTCCTCCCAGCCGGGTGGTAGAGCACCGTTCGTCCGCGCATGTGTAGCGCAGTGCGACTGGAAGACGAAGATTTTGCCTTTGTAATCAGCTTCCACAGTCGCTAGAGCACAACTTGTACACACGAAAGGCTCAGCCGTGCGTGAGTTGGCAAAGCGATGGGACGATATGGAGCAATTCGCGGCACAAGGCTCGGCGGCCGGGGTGATGACTTTGTGAGAGCATGGGGCGAGTGCGTGGATCAGGGAGGCTGTGATGCAGGGCTCGGCCACGTGGGCGGAGGTGTAGAGGGACGGTGGGCTGGAGGGGACTTGTCCAAAAGCGGCGGGCTCAGGAGTGACTTTCTTTGTGTAGGTGAACGTCTGAGAGCGGGTATGCTGGACTGAGGATAGGGTGGGCGACATGAAGCTCGGCGAGAGTGGCAGACTCGCAGCAGTTTCGCCCTTGCGAGTGCGAGGCGACAGTCTGGTGGGCGTTTGAGTCGTTCGATGCTTAGTGATCCCGCTGGACTGTGGCGCTATTATGTTCGAGGGCTTCGACGCTCGGCGCTTGGTCCTCGAAGAAACTGGGAGTGCGGAACGCTGGCCAGCCATCTCTGCGAAGAAGTAGAACTGGTAGATACACCTGAAGCACGGTATGAACCCCTGAGTCAGAAAGAAGAGGATTGGCGGAGTGCGAGGAGTAAATGAAACCATCTCGGCAGACCGTGAAAGAAAGTCGATTGTCTCACTTCTTTGTGTTGTCTCAGAGCGGCGCGATCGTCCGCACTGAGCTCGCGACGCTGTGGAAAAGTGTGACAAAGAACGTCGTCCATCCAAGTCTGAGGCGCTTCTACTACATGCTGGAGCCCAGTAGTGCCGTGAAGGACAAGTGCTGTACTATACATATACCACCACAGCAGTGACCGTGGCGTGGTCTCTCACTCCACTCCATCCTTAGTATATACCACCACGATGTAGCTAGATCTCGGCGGGCCTTGCGTAATGGCAGTCGACTAGTTGGAGAGCCTGGTGTATCCTCAACGTGGAGCTCTGGATCGCGCCTTCCCCCTCCGCGACTGCATCAGCGAGATTTTGATTGTTTCCGTGGCGACGCGCTCGTTCACGTTGGCGCGTGATGTCGGTGATCTGGCAACGCGTTCACTTGAGCGCGTTGTATAAGAAGCGCCTCAGTTCTCATCACGACTTGTCTGCCACATCGAGTGCACATCGAGTAGCACTCCTCATATTGCGAACACACGGTGCACCTGCTCTGCATCATGGACTGGACCACTATGCAGAACCCGCTGAACCTGCCGTTCCGACCGACTCCGCTGGCACCCTACAGCCAGCATGGTCAGCACGATGCAGCTTACGCAGCGTCACAAGCGGCCTCAATCTTCGCACTGCCAATGCGGGGCGGTCGTCCTGCATTTCAACCTCCACCAGCATTCGGCGACCTGCAAGGAGCCGAAGATTGCGACAGCCTCTTCATACCACAAGCAGTGACAGCCATGATCACAAGATCTGGCCGCATGCTCAATGCTGACGGCTCCCGACCGGAGACATTGTGTCATGTCGCCGCACACCTCCGCAACCAGCCCCATCATCATAAGCTGCGATGTGGACACGAAGTGGTCACGGCACAGACTAAAGCCTGCGGCGGCAATTGTGAGACGATCTTCGGTGCCTCCACGCTCCCCGGTGGGTTGGTACTTTCGTGTCCAGACGACTTCTGCAAGCGCAAAGCTGCACGCGAGGCGAGACAGACGAACGATCCCTTCATCACGAAGAAGTCCACGAAGCCGAAGTTGACTTGGCGATGCGTGTTGTCGAGCGTGAGAGGCACGGATGCGGAGGCTGCCAAAGAGCCGAATGCGGAGGTGAAGGTAGCGAAGCTGCCTGTGGTGGTGAAGCGACAAATCGGGGTTCTCAAGTTCGACAGCCCAGGGCCAGCAACCTTAGCGGAGTTCATGGGGTCTACGCGGGGTACCAAGCGTGATCGGAGTCGGTCACCGGAGCGCAAAGGCAGCGACAAGTACCGAGACCTTCGCCTTCGCGATGGAACGCCGCAGAAGCGCACAAAGTTCACTCGCGAACTGCAGCCGATGCAGCCTGATTATATCGTTGAGAAAGAGGTTCCGCATTCTCATGCACCACTGGCACCATCAAGCACGAGTGGCGCAGTCCGGGCTAAGCACGATCCCATCGGCGACTTCTCCGTTACCGAAGAAGCGTTTGATGCGATGAAGCAGGCCCAGGGTGGAGTCGAGATGCCTGTCAAAGAGGAGGACGCAGACGAAGAGACAGCCGAGGGAGACGACTTCGACTACGATACCCTTTATGTTGATCTGGCGGACGATCCAACGACATATTGCGTCTGTCACTCCACTGCCAGTGATACCCTGGTGGAGTGCGCAACATGCAAACAGAATTACCATCCGGTGTGCGTTGGCAAAGGGAAACAGAACTCAAGGCTGTACTCCGGCGCCAGCGAGTACCGCACCCGCAAGCAGGATGTAGAGTTCTACAAGACGCTCGACATCTTCCGCTGCCATCGCTGCGATCAAGCACAGGCAGCTACGCTCACCGCACCGCATGTCTGGAAGGGAAAGAAAGCGGAGGCGGCGAGAGTGAAGAAAGAGTTTTCGAAGACCGCGGTCCCCAGAAAGGCCAATGAATCGTCAAAGTTTTGTGGCGTCTGCAGCATGGTGTGCTTGCACACCGCCTACTTCTGCTCGGACTGCTACGGCAAGTTCGTGCTGTGCCACAGGTGCGCCAAGGATCCTTCGAAGTCGGGACAGCATAGGCACTGAATGCGGACTGGAGTATAGAAACGCACTGTGGGGAGGGACTGATCCGAGGACCGTCGGGCATGAGAGACTGGGTGATGAGTTCTGAGCATTGGAGTTCGGGGGTGTGGAGTATTGATTGCTGGAGGGCGAGCATGGACGTTAGCGATTGGCAATTTGTGAGCGGAGAACCACATTGATATCGCTTTAGAGTCGAGCTACAGGTCATGCGCTGGTCTTGCCCTTTAGCAGTGTGTTCGGCGCAAGTTTTGATATCTCATGGAGCCGGGTCCAAGTCCAGTCCATCAACTTCCAAGTGAAACGCATCGTTCCTCGAGTAGCTCCCAGCAACATCCAGATCTAGTCTTCCTCTCTCGCAGTCTTCGAAGTCAGCCTCCACGATGTGCAGGCCGCCATCCTCGATCTCCCACAGAGGCTCCTTCAGTACATCACCCAGAGGGCCAATAATGCATGAGCCTCCACGACTGACGTACTCTTCATCGGCAGGATCGGCAGCATCGTCTGCGATGGCTGAGCCTGAGCCAGTATCTGGCAGCACCAGCTCGTGCTTGTCCTCTTTGACAGTGACTGTACTTCTTCTCCGACCATTGGGCTTCGCCACACTCGTCACTTCTTTGCTTTCACCGCTAGTCTTCCCTGTGATCCAATCTGGAAGATGCTTTCTCTTCATACACTGGTTAGCGCTCAGCACAAACGCTCTCCCCTCCGCTGCCACAGTCCTCATCAGTGGAAACCAAGTATCTCTCGCATCGGCCGTAGGTGCCAGATACAGGTTGACGTTCTGACTATACAGACTGTACCGCAGTAACGGCATGTAGTTCTCCCAGCAAATCGCTGCCGCCATCCGCAACTTCACCCCTTTGATCGTGGTAGTGACAGCTCGAAGTGTAGATGGGGAGCCTTGAGCCCATATCAAACGCTCGGAACCGGTGGGCATGACTTTCCTCCGCTTGCCAAGCACTCCAAGGTGCGGACAGACATAGACTACAGAGCAATATAGACTCCCTCCTGCCTTCTCCACGAGGCCAGTCACAATGAAGACACCCGTCTCCCTTGCCACCCGCTCCAAGAACTCACGTGTCCCATCACCTCGATACTCCTTTCCCTTTGCAACGTCTAGCTCCTTGTCTATCCACTCGTCTCCCGCTCCTCTCGGCGTGTCACCGAGGTCTACAGCAGACTGGAAGTACCGCAAGAACTGCTCACGACCTTCAGCGGCGCGAGCTCCTACAGCAGCGCCAAAGGAGCAGGTCCGAGGGTAGCCGCCCAGGTAGGCTTCGGGGAAGAGGATGAGATCTACAGACTTGGAGGCTGCGAGCTGGGTGGTGGCTTGGAGGGCGGAGAGGGTGGCGGAGAGGGTGGAGAGGGTGCGGGATTGAGAGACGGCTAGGGTGAGAGTTTGAGGAGACATGACTGTGGTTGCTTGGACTTCGAGGGTTGCTACGTTATAGCGAAGAGATCATCATCAGTACTGGAGGGGCAGAGACGTGAGGTCGGGTACACGGGCTGCTCATGACCCGAGGTCACCATAGCTTGATACTCGACATTGCTGTTCATACATTCGACGACTGCATATTCTCCTCGCAGGAAGGCTCTTCATTGACGGATGTTCCTACAGTCCCTTCGATGCGAACACCAGCATTCGCCAGCGTAAATTCATTACAGCTATCGAATGCTGTTTGACGCAATTGCTCCGTACTGAGACACGGCTCGCTTGACACCTGAGACGAACAGCCAGACCCCTGCCCTCCTCCTCATCTCTAGCCGGTGGCGAACAGACACGCCGTCAAGGAGGACGGCGCTACTGCATTCGCAAACAGCAGTGCACGGCAGAGACGATCTCCTGACTACAGTGCCGAAGGGCGATGGACCGATCTTGTAAACCGCCGTGCCCAGAACCGAACACGGGGCCATAACGTCCGGAGCCAGGTGACATCAACTGTGCCCGCACTACATTGCTCCAGCCGGACGCTGGGTTTGGCCCGGGCATCTACGACCACCCTCATACAGGAAGCTGTCTGACGTTGTGGCGAGTTCGCACTGCGTGAACATGCACATCATCTTCGCGTGGCTGTGGCCTCTAGACGAATGCGGCTGTCAATGGCGCTCGGACATGCCCTGCTGCCCCGGCTTCCTTGTCCAGATCTCGCTGGCGCTGTGGAGATCCTTAATATCAAACACTCGATCTCCTCCCGGCGGTCCGCCCGCATGGCAGTCTTGCTTGACAGAGCCCTCTGTTACACGATGATCCTTGAAGCAATTCCAAAGCTTGTC
>JAVRRP010001195.1:0-10825 GCA_036872775.1 Oleoguttula sp. CCFEE 5521 | reverse complement strand
TGTGAGGTCGTGGATAGTGCGGCACGAAAATCGATCCGCAAATGCCAAGAGTTGTGTCGGCTGACTTTCCTAATGCAGATCGCCCACTTTCTCACACTCCAACCTCACATTCGACGGTCATTCTCTCTTCCTCTGACAATGCAACAAGATAATTCGAGTCCTCACGTTCTCGCCTTGAGAGCGTGTCACGGTATAGTACGCTGAACGCTAGTGAAGCCTCATTCACACCGCAATAGCGCGAGAAGTGCTGCCCACAACATCACATATAAACCTCACATCTCGAACGCTCCGGAACTCTCATCTCCATATCGACACCTCGCGTGCGATTGAAGAGGCTTCCGTAGGTTACTTCTCGAGCACTTCAGTATCAACGCGTCAATTCAGACTTGGTCTTGTCCTCTGCCCGAAATGTAAGGTGCCGTCAGCCACATGCAGCCGTCTTCTCGTAAGCTCTCTGTCAGCAGTGAAGATTCCGTATGAGTTCCCGTGTCTTCCTCAAGTCCTCACGCCCCGCCTCTGTGGTTTTCTCCGAGGGCAGTCGATCGTCTTCTCGCATACTGGGTATGATGGCGAACGTCAACACAATGAAAGCACTTCGGGTCAACAAGTCTGAGGATGGCAAGGTGACACTTGTAGTCGAAGATGTTCCCATACCGAAACCAGCGGAGGGCGAAGTATTAGTCAAGATCCGAGCATCAGCTGTGCAGCCATCCGACATCCTGAACTCGAAAGGCCTCTTCCCAATAACGACATTTCCGCGCACGATCGGTGAGTTCTCAATGCTCGAGCAGGCATGAACGGCAGCATGATCGCTATAGTACTCACTATCAACCCAGGCCGAGACTGGTCTGGCACCGTGACTGCTGGCCCTCCCGACTGGATCGGCAAAGACGTCTTCGGCACCTCTGGCCCAAGCTTCAGCTTCACGCATGATGGCGCGCAAGCAGACTACGCCGTCCTCCCCGTCAATGTCCTGACCGCCAAGCCGGCCTTACTCTCCTACGAGCAAGCAGCTCTCGTCGGAACGCCCTTCACAACCGCCATGATCCTTCTCACCCGCGCGGCCGCAAAAGCAGGCGAGACCGTGCTAGTCCTAGGCGCCACGGGAAATGTAGGCAGCCGGGTGATGCAATGCGCGAAAGCCATGGGTTGCAAAGCTATTGGCGTCGGACGCCACGGCACTGACATCGACAGTATAGCTGACCCGACGCTCAGCGGAGCGAAAGCAATGACTGCAGGTAAAGGACCGGATGTCGCAGTCGACACGGTCGGCGACTTCGCTCTCACGCGCGCTGCGTTTGACGTCCTGGCGCCGAATGGGAGGCTATGTACGATTACTGCTCCACGGTCCGGCGGCACGGAGTTCCCACTCGATGTGCTCAATCTGTATAGACAACAGATCAGCGTCGTGGGGTGTAACAGTATTGGCTTCAATTCGCAGGAAGAGCTTGGGGGCATGCTGGGGGGTAATCTGGTGCCTTGGCTTGAGGAGGGAAAGATCACTGTGCCTGAACTAGGGAGCACGGAGAGGCTGCCGCTTGAGAGGGCCGTGGAAGCTTATGATGGAAGGGTCAAGAAGGCCGTGATTGTGTTTGATGAGTAATGCTAATCGTGTGCGATGTCTTGAGCTACATGATCTCGGTATACAGGGGTAGAATCTCCGACGGCATGACTGTCGTCGGCTGAGCGTAGTCCAAGTACACCCGTTCTCTCAGTCATTACGTGAATTCTACACCCCTTCCCCTCAAGAAACCCCCTAGTAAGTCATCCAGTTCCTTGTTCATTCCTTCAAGCCCGCGCCTCTGATCTTGAAACAGCCCCTTCATCATCGGATGCTCCGCTGAGACAGCCTTCGCAGGTTCAGCGTGGTGCTGGATGATATACAGCATATCCTTGACCTCTTCAGCATCCAGCCAAGCGCGCAGTGAAGAGTCATTCCAGGGTTGTGGCGCCTGAGGGTGCGCGGGGGAGGTAACGGAAGATGTCGTCGTTGTTGGCGATGAAGGCAAGGAGGGCGAGAGATCTCGCGTGGGCGCCAGACGCGTAGGAGCTGGAGAGTGCGTCTTCGTCGCCGTGGGCGTGGCATCAGGATCTGTGTCTGCTTTCTCGACAACTTCGCGACCGGCAACGTCCTCACTTGAGGGTCTCTCGATTAGGCTTGGTGACGTGGACATACTCCTCTCATCAATCGGGCTCTCGTCACCTTCCGCATCGCCCAGCTGCGGGATGTGTATATTCTCCGTGCCATGCATGAACGTCCCGCTAGGCCCGCCACTGTTGATTTCCACGGGGCTATCACTCAGTCTCTCCTCATCTATACTGCTGCTTTGACGTTCTCGCTCCTCTTTCTCGAGGAACGGGTTTACGCCTGCCTCGCTAGCAGGTGAGTCGAAATCGTCGAGCTCGACACGCTGTTTCGTGCGTTGGGCTTTCGGGGGTTTGGCAACGGCGGGACCCATGCCGAGCATGTTTGCTACGCTCGACATGGCAGACTGGGGAGCGGACTCTTGCGGGGTGGGTTGGGGTGTGAGAGTGCGTTCGATGTGGTCTTCTTGGCCTGTGGCCATCTCGACGGCGCCGGTTGAGCCTTCCAGTTCGGCTACGAAAGCGCCTGGGGGTTGTGGAGTAGCGGCTTGGGGCTGTGGAGCGGAGGCTGAGGGCGTGATGATGGGTTGCTGCTGTTGTTGTGAGCGAGCTCGAGCCTGCTCTTGTGGGGCTGACTTGTTATCCACGGCTGCAAGAGCAGCCATTGGAGCTACGCGATCAACTGGTGAGGCTTGTATTGGGCTCTGCGCAGCTTGTCGACCCATCTCCAGTGATGCCTTCTCGGCATCGCTCTCTAGATCCTCTTTGTTACCGGTCCGCTTCTCTTTCTTCTTGCTCTTGAACAGGCCAGACAGCATACCGCCCTTCTTGTCTTTCTTCTTGTCTTTGGCAGAAGTCTTGATCTTCTCCTCTTGTGGCGAGGGAGTCTTGACCAGACTCTCCATGCTGTTATTGCGCGTGCTCTCGGTCGAGCTGATCTTCGAACTCGCATCATCACGGAGCAAACCAGGCGTGAGTGAGATCTTTCTAGTCTCGATGGAGTCGTCTTTGAGAAACGAGTCGGTATTACGTGGCGTGCCTTTCCGTGACTTAAGCGGTGCCGCCTCTGATCGATCCACCAGTTTCGGACTGAGCTGTGGATCCTCGATCGAGGACCGCTTGCTGTCCAAACTTGTCTTGCTGATGCCATCTGATGATGGTCCTTTGCCAGTCGAGTCACCGCTATACCGTCTCGTGGCATGTACATTAGCTTCTTCTGGTGCATTTCGCTCTTCGACTTCCGCTGGCTGCCCTCGCTCGGGCTCTACATGTTGCGCAGCTGCTGCCTGTGGATCTGCTGTGGCGTGCTCTTCCTCGTCGGATGAGTAGTCGTAGTCAGACGCCTCGACGTAGGTCGGAGCAGCGAATTGCACCGTCTTCGCATTACGCCGACGGATTGCCTTCTTAAGAGGGTTCTTAGACTTCTCTGGGTTGTCGCCGAGCATCGTCTGTGATAGCTGTGTCTTGTCAGTACGTTGTGGTGCAATCATGGTGTGCCACTCCACCACCCACATCGATGTTCCGGTGCTTGTTCAATCGCGCGAGTCGCTCGGTAGGTGTTTCGATGTGCTCCGCCGGTAGATACCCTGTCATCACGAGCAAATCAGTACGCCGCCCCTTTCATGAGCTCGCTCAAGGACATTCACTCACCAATACTGCTATCCTTCACAACCCTCACAAGCCACCAATACGAGTTACTATCATCAAGCAGCACCATCGTGTCACCCTTAGTGGCATTCGCCTGGCCCTCGACCGTAGCAACAAAAGTATGCAGCGCGTAGACGAACTCGAAGTCGATGTCTTCTGTTTCACGTAAGCATTCGCCGCCGTAACCGGAGTCTATGAAGCGGGGGGAGAGGAGAAGGAAAGCGTCAGGTTCATCGTCAATATTGTCGTCCGGGGAGTGAAGAGTGATTCGCTTGTCCGGGGAGAGATCGAGTGAGATAGTGTAGGGTAAAAGTGTGCTGGGGTCCTGCGAAAGAGGTGATACTGGAGACGTGGCGGATAGGAGAGGATCGTTGACCGGAAGGAGGACGTCCTGCAAATTCACACTGCGAAAGCTGCTCTGGCTGGCGGATTGGCTGAGTGCAGGTATCGTGAGCCTGGGAAGCGATCTGGCGAAGGAGTTTTCGCCGTACGGACGCCGAATCGAAGTACTCCGCAAAGGAAACGCCTCGCTGCGCAGCGTTCGCAGTCCAGATCCAGTGTCATTCAGTTCAGGCTCGCGCTCCCAACCGTCCACACTCTCGTCCTCATCCAGATCCAATCCAGTCCTACTGTCTGCTCCTGGCGCGCTTCCAGAGCCAGCATATCGGTTCCTTGCAATATCCAGTCCAGACCCACCCTCGCCCATGGCTCTCAATTCAGCACTGACAAACCTTCCGAACCTCGCCATACCCACCAACGGACTCTCCTCAGGC
Source organism: Oleoguttula sp. CCFEE 5521 (assembly GCA_036872775.1). Lineage (NCBI taxonomy): Eukaryota > Fungi > Ascomycota > Dothideomycetes > Mycosphaerellales > Teratosphaeriaceae > Oleoguttula > Oleoguttula sp. CCFEE 5521. Next base: position 6,320 of record JAVRRP010001195.1, on the reverse strand, counting down.
GTATGCAAAGTCGGGCTCAGCCAATCATCCCTCACAGAAGTTTCCAGTCTCAACGGCAGATGCCGTGGCGCATCCATATACGGCGAAGAGTCCAGCGACAAATCCTCTCCTCTGACTGGCGACATCGCAGACGAGTAGTTGATACCCGTCCGCTCAACATGTGCGCGTTGAGAATCTCCCCCAGATGTGGCTCCTTCTTCTCTCAAGAAACACGCATACGCACCATCGTCAATACTCGGACTACTGCTGATCCGATCCATCATGTCGTCGTCGCTGCCCTCGCCAGCCTCCTCTCCATTTGCGCCTTCCCCTTCGCCCTCCTCTTTCGCAGCCTCCCCGTTAGTCGCAGGGTCGTTGTTCTGCTGCCCGTTCTGACCAGCCATGTTCCAGGCGTCGGCCAAGACCTGCTCTTCGGTGTGCCGCTCAGCAGCGACGTGCTGGTACTCTGCTGCTTGGTGGGGCGCGATGGTGGAGGGCGCAGGGTGTTTGGTGTGTTCAGCTGCGGAGGGGGCCGAGGGGTCTTGGAGGTCGATCGTGTCTGTATGGCTTTAGTATGCCGACCTCTGTAGTGACCATAGAGGACTGCAGCCTACCCGCTCTCACGATGTTGGGTCGCGACATCTTCGCGGTTTCACCTCAGCCTGGCCGAGTGGCCGCGTTTCTGCCTTGCGGTCCCTGCACACCGTGCTGGGTCGTGAAAATGTCTCAGTATGCGAGTCGTGCACTCATCGATGTACGCGTATGGCAATGCAATGGTGCGGCGGACTTGCGACAATGACAGAAGATCGATCGGAGCGAATGGTGGAGATTGCTCGCGGCGTGTGGTTCGTGCTACCGTCGAATGGTCGCACGAAGGAACGATGAATGATCGGAGTTAGAGAACGAGGGGTGGCATGGACAGTACAACGCTTCAATGCCAGATATACGACGTGGAAAGCATTCATCAGTTATATGAAGTCGACCCCTTCCCCGTTTCAAGATATGGAAGGCACGATTCATGGCACTGATCGCCCGCGCTGCACTGTGATTGGTCAATCTGCCGGCTTCTGGCACCCTTGTTCGAATGATCGACCGGGGCTGCGGCTCCTCACTTCCCTGTCGTTCACGTGTTAAGCTTGATCGAGTGCTGTCTGTCGCACTCCATGGGACGTATAGGAAACGGGATAGTGAGACCGTAACACTTCAAGCAGCAGCACTTGGTAGCTGTGTATTATCTACTATGTTCGCGACAGCGGCTGTAGTGTTCTTCAGTCCCTGAGGCCTTCCACCAAGTCTCGACATAGACAGTCATGTCTTGTTCGGCTCCCATCCAGGCCAGAGTCTCGAGCGTAGGCACCTCACCCGCGCATCGTCTGCTCCAACTTCGCCATGAACTTGTCGCGACTGGCTGCATCCATGATTCCGAGCATCTCAGTTGGTAGCTGGCCCGCGTGACGAGAGCTAGAACGCTGAGCACCTGGTGGACTAAACGCAGGTGCTCTCGCGCTCAGTCCTCCAGTCGTAGCCGTGCGAGGCGAAGTGCTGGGCGTGGCCTGGGTCATTTTCGGAGTGGTGGCCTTGAATGACGAGCTTGGAGAAGACGACGTTGTGTAAACCGATGCGGACGGGTCAAGCCTGGTGCGATTGGTGACATCCGTCAGGCCCGGGTGGAGAGAACCGTTCGTGGTGCTCGTGCTGAACGGAGACGTTGAGGTCGGAGTAACTTTCGTGATTTGCGGAGCACCCATCGGCATCTTCTGATCCGCAACGTCGACGGCAGGTGTGCTCTTGATAGTCACGGCCGAACGCCTCAGGGAGACTTTGTTCTCGCTACCACTACTGCCTCTGGTACTCTCTGACTCTTGCATACGAGATTCAGGCTGAGGACCAGCCGCACTGACAGCGGAGCTTGTTGGTAGGACGACAGTGCTCTGCTGAAAGCCGAATGAGGGCTTGGAAGTAGGACCGCTAATCATACTGAACGGCTCGACGGCCCTCTTCTTGTCGCCATTTGGAGCAGCGATACCGGCGTCTGCCAGGCTCATAACCCGCGGCGGGCTGGAAGGCTTGTTGGCGGGTCCACTGGCCGCGTCGAGCTGCGCAAGCGCTGAAGCAGGAACACGACCCGTGAGTCCGCCAGTGCCTCGGAATGGGTTATACTCAGAGGAGACGGTCACGGTAGTCTTAGCCTTCGACTGGGCCCAATCTGGCTCGCTGTCGAGCCAAGAGCTCGACAAAGGCGTTGCCGATGGTGCACTAGCGGTTGCCGTAGCTGCAGTTTGACGGCCTTTCGCATCTGAAGCCTTGGCACCACCGCTGGAGCCCCATGCGTCGTCAGGAGAGGCTGACGACGAAGGAGCGGTGACCATACCGCTCATAGATGACGAGGAAGCTGAGTGATTCGATGTGTTCGATGGTGGAGAGGGAGGACTTACGGGCGACGCCGGTACACCCCTCAACGCGATGGACTTCGCAGCACGACTGGAAACCTTGAAGGTTGCAGCTGGGACGGTAAGCGTGGGCGATCCGTTCAGAGCACGGGATGATGTAGAGGCTGGAACACGCTTCGGCTTTGCGGGGGCTTTGCCTGCATCATCATCGATTTCCAGCGGGCTTGCGATGGAAGATCCGGGGGTTTGTAGGGTCACCTTTGCCGCACCTGTTCTGATTGCAGCTGGCGGTGGAGGCAGTGGCTTCGTCAGATCAGGTGCGAGCGTGCCCCACGAGGCTGCAGCTGGAGTAATTCCAGAAGCGGTGAGGGTTGCTGAAGTTCTTTGTGCCTGCTCGCTTATCGCTGCCTTCGACGTCGGAATCTCATTGCTCTTGCCGTTCGTCAGGGCGAGGCTTGCATTGACGCTCTCGGCCGTCTTGGCGTTTGCTGGCTTCGAGTCGGCAGTGCCGTTTGTGATGTGGGAGCTGCCCGCATTGTTGGCACTAATCGAGCTGTTGTGGTGGGTGGTAGGATTGGCTGTAGGCTTTGCGGTGCCATTGTCTTGCGAGTGTCCGGCGGACTCGGCGCCGTGGGAAGGAGCAGGGGCATCTACCGGAGGCATCTGCGTCCACACTACGGTCTCCGACGGCTGTGCTTTCCCCTGACTGCCCATTGTGACCGTCTTCATCGATGTAGCACGCTTCTGATTTGCGGGTGTAAAGCCTTGCCCTTTTGGAACCATCAACCCCATCTTCTCGCCATTACCACACTTCACCTCCAGCAACTGACCAGCCTTGTTCGACTGCTCCAGGGAAGAAGACTGCTGTACCAGCATGTCGGCGACCTGGGCTTCAAGCTTGCAGACGCGATCTTCCGGAGCTCCGAGGCGTCCTATCACATCCTTCATGTTCTGCTGCACATAAGAGGCATTCAGCACAGCCGTCAATGCGACCTGCTCTTCAGTGCCACGCGCCTCCTCGCCGAGCAGCTTCATCACCCAGGCAGCCGCAGTCTTGACCACCTCGCAATCAAGGGTGCCGTCACTTTGCTCGGTGATCTTAGCAGCGTGCTCTTTGAGGCCACGAACAAGCTCTTGCACTGCAAAAAGAGTCAGCTTGTTGTGCTGTTGTAAGTGACGAGTGCAGGTGATACTCACTGCCCCTCACTGAAGCTGTGGGCACATCACTGTGACGAGTTGCACAGGCCTCCAGTGCATGTTTCATCTGCACCATATCCTTCTGTTGCTGCATCTCCTGGCCGGAGAGACGAACGAAGACATTGTCGAAGAGCTTTTGGCAGTCTTCTTCGCGCCGTGCCTCGTACTGCATCATGCCCTGAAGGACGGTAGATGGAGGTAAGGCTCCGCCGAGCAGCTCGTCGACCTTCTTCATCGTTGCGGCACTATACTTCTTCGACGACGCAGGCGACCGGCTATGAATCACCGAGGGTACCGCCATTTGTCTCCCATGCGGTTGTGTGAGATGTCGCCTTGTGTGTGAGTGCAAAGTATGGTGTTTGTTTACGAAAGAAAACTCATGAAATTCCTGATGGGCCACGCCGAGATCATGTTCGGGCAGGAACAAGGTGACGCGTGAAATTGAAGGAAAGAGCGATGAGAGCACTTTCTTACATCGCCCTCCCATGCTCGGCACTTACATCAGATCACTTTGCACATCTCACAAATGGGTCGCTACTCACTTACGCAAAGATCGACTGACTCAGTCCACTGGAGAACGAGCTGGCTTCCACCTGCAACTGTTGCATCGTACAGGCTGCTCCGAGTAGGACTGATAAGCTCAGTGCGGCTGGTTCGCATCTGACGACGTTAGAATCGAAAAGCTCTCGTGCTAGACAGTACTGTCCTATGTAGCCGTCAGAAGTCGTAGATCACATATGACCTCCCCCATCAGATGCTTATATGTGCGAGACGTTGCATATTGTGCAAGTCAATGGGTCAGTTCAGCGATATATGCTTGAAAGTCTGAGTACCATGTCAATGCTGCAGAACTTGAGATGAGCTATAGCATTAGTCCATCGCTGTCCTGTCACATAGCAGGAGGTCATCAACACTCGAAAATGTGGGCGACATGAGTGCTGATATCACGCTGGGCTCGCGAACAAGGCAGTAGCGGACAAAGACGCGCTTATCAGATCAATCTTGATGGCGGGAAAGGGCTTGGCAAACAACGCGTACCTAGCGTGTCGCGTCTTCGAGGTCCATAAAGTTCATCGAGGTACCTCGTCTTTGTCTACACCACCACCACCAACCCGACATCTCCTCCACATCTTCCCTCATCTACCATTGACTCATACGACCGACACCTCCAGCATCATCACATACTCCAGCATTCAATATGAGCATACAGACCACGCCTTCGAAGAAGGTTCGTCATGACATCAGTGCCACCCGAGCCTTTAGCACATATACTGACAGCAATACCAGGCTGCATCTGCTCTCGAGACGCTGCAAATGGAGTCACCCATCAAGATGCCCGTGCTTGACCCTGTGGCAGACAAGGAGAACATCGAGGCGAAGTACGAGGCGGACGAGGTGGCCGTACCCATCAAGGGCATACCCGTAGCGGACGAGACACCCGAAGAGGCTGTCGATGCGATACGGAAGCGAATGGAGCTCGACCCCAGCTACGAACCCATACTGGCGGAGAACGGGCAAAGATTCGTGCTGTTCCCCATACGGTATCAAGAGGTGAGTCGCGTCTCGAACACGCGCCTGCACGCGTTAAGTGGTCATCATCTCCATCTACTAATACCCATCGCAGATATGGCAGATGTACAAGAAGGCAGAGGCATCATTCTGGACAGCAGAGGAGATCGACCTGTCAAAGGATCTACACGACTGGAACAAGCGCCTCAATGATGATGAGCGATTCTTCATTTCACATGTCCTTGCCTTCTTCGCCGCATCGGACGGCATTGTCAATGAGAACCTGGTCGAGCGCTTTAGTGGCGAGGTTCAAATACCTGAGGCTCGCTGCTTCTACGGCTTCCAGATCATGATGGAGAACATTCACTCCGAGACCTACTCCCTGCTCATCGACACCTATATCAGTGAGCCTCGCCAACGCACATACCTCTTCAACGCCATCGACAACATCCCGTGCATCCGTAAGAAGGCCAACTGGGCACTCAAGTGGATCAGCGATGACGCATCGACTTTCGGCTGCCGTCTCATCGCCTTCGCAGCTGTCGAGGGCATCTTCTTCTCCGGTTCATTCGCCGCTATCTTCTGGCTCAAGAAGCGCGGGCTCATGCCCGGCCTCACCTTCTCCAACGAGCTCATCTCCCGTGACGAGGGCATGCACACCGATTTCGCCTGCATGCTGCACGCACATCTCCGCAATAAGCCATCACTCGAACTCGTCCACCAGATCATCACCGAGGCCGTCGTGATCGAGCAAGAGTTCCTCTCAGACGCTCTTCCCTGCGCACTGCTCGGCATGAACGCCAAGCTGATGTGCCAGTACATCGAGTTTGTCGCTGACCGTCTACTTCTCGCACTCGGCCACAGCAAGTACTACCACGCCACCAACCCCTTTGACTTCATGGAGAACATCTCTCTCGCCGGCAAGACGAACTTTTTCGAGAAGCGCGTTGGTGACTACCAGAAGGCTGGTGTTATGGAGTCGCATAACAAGAAGAAGAACGATGCTGCTGACAAGGAGGCCGGCAAGGCACCTGCCGTTATGATCGGCGACTTTGCCTTTGAGGAGGACTTTTAGATGCGATGCGCTGACTGTAATGTGTTCATGGTGTTGGATTGTACTTGCTGGATTGAGTGGCGTTGGGGCTGGATGGAAAGGATGGGGCAATATCCTCTCACGCGCTGTGCTTTTATAGATGCATCTTGAGGCGCTCGCGCTGCATGTAAGACAGCGGAAGAATATCATAA
>JAVRRP010001194.1:0-10832 GCA_036872775.1 Oleoguttula sp. CCFEE 5521 | reverse complement strand
CGACTGCGGAGACATTCGACGCGTTGATGAAGCGGCTGGGGTACATGCACTACATGGTGTATGGATCGGACTGGTGAGTTCCGCAGTGTGAGATGGCGGCGCTTGGACGAGACACTTACATTGCGACTCAGGGGTTTCAAGATCGCTCGCGCGATTGCACTGCAGCATCCGGAAAGCTGCATGGCAGTGCACACAACGAACCCAGAGATGCCGTGGCCGAGCCCAGAGCTGAACATGTTCCTCGGCAGTGGCATGTTGTCACCAATGCAAAGCATTCCAGTGACGCCGCACCTTGTCACCGCTCAAGTGCCCACAGATCAGCAACAAACCATGGCCTTTGCCTTGTGCGATTCGCCCTCGGGCCTACTAGCGTACCTGATGGATATGATCAAGCCGCCAACATCGACGTCTGCGCCTACCTCGAGTGTTCCGACACCTTCGCCGCACCTTTCGCCCTACGCACAACACAGCCCTGTGCCGTCAAGTGGTTCGCAGTCTCGAGACCCCTGGTCACCCACGAATCTGATCAACTGGACTATGCTGCATTGGCTGCCCGGCCCCGAGATTTCACTTCGCTGGGTCGCGAACTCCACTTCGATGGAGCCTGCACTCTGGACCGCACACTCGCAAGTCCCACTCGGCATTACGCACTACAGCGTTCCAGGGTCCCAGCGTCGAGCACACGACCCGGTGATCTGGGCAGAAGCGTACCATCGCGTCGCGATGATTAGGAGACGGGTCGGTGGTGTCAGGTTTGCGGCCTGGGAGCGACCAGAAGATGTGGTGGCTGATATTCGAGAATTGGCTGGTTTGGTTTATGGGGTTGGGGTAGGAGACGGTGGCATGATTGTGGCCGGTATTTGAGAGTATATCAGGCGTCGCACGCGGCCGGGCACAGCATAAGGACTGCGGGTGCTATGAGCTGATATACGAAGGCCGGGACTTGGACTTGTCATTGGACATCGTGGCATGTAAGGCTCATGCAACAACAGGGAACTTTACAGTACATAGTATTAAGCCAACAAGCTTCATAAGTTTGATCATACGGTCTACGGGCTCCCTCCGTCCACTGACCTAATTACGAGCATCAGCGTCACGAAGGTTGTCTTAACATATGAGATGCCGTATTGAAGTGAAGTCAGCTCTGTCCAAGGTGGGCCCAATGGTCTGGTCCCAGCAGTGAGACATTTTTGGCGAGGCCCTCGCAAGACCCTGCATTTTCTCATAGGGCTGAATGATGCGCCACTGAGGGAAATTCACAAAATCTCGCAGGCGACAGCACCTGATCAACTTCAGCGATTCTATATCCACACCTCGAAAACAAAAGTACCCTATGAACACTACACAATCGATATCACACTTAACGGTCACCTGCCTGAGACACGAGCTTACTTCTCTACTACCCGACATCAACTCATCATCGTCACTGGGCTGTGGAAACCACGCCCCAACCTACTTCACGCTGGCAGCTCTATTCATCGCCAGTCACAAAACACACCGTACGGAGTTTGCTCGTTTGTAACGAGCAAATTTCGTCCTATCTGAGCATCCTTCGCCACCCACCCCTTCTATGAGTCCAGAGGATCTTCTACGTTTGTTCTGCAAGCCGAAGAAGTGCGTACTCCTGCAGTGACTGTGATACTTAGTCCGGGATGCTAATATATGTACAGGCCTAGGTAACAGGACCAACACGAGAAACTACATAACCATCCAAATTACCCAACCGCCCATCGATCGAGCCTTGTACGAGTGACAGCCGAAGAAGTGCTGTAACAAAACCGACCATTGCCAATTACCACCGAAAACATTCCGCCACCCAAGACCTTCGTGATCGTTCCTTCTGGACGGCCTCCCTAAGATCGAAACGAACAGTGTTTGCCGCATACCGTTTGCCGCTGGCGAAAGCCAGCCTCCGCGCACCAGAAGAAAATTATTCGCTTGGCAAGATCTCAAGGCGACGAAACCACACAGGCTAGAAAGAGTGAATAGGGGCCGTAAGAATCATCCCACGAGTACAACACGAAAGTAGAGTATCTGTCGAGCGGACTTCAGTATAGCACGGAGATGATCCACGCCGAAGTACCCACACACTACACCGGCTCGCCGTCATCTTTTGCCGGCACACCTCACCTGACGATCAATCATGATGTTACAGCCGATTTGGACTCTAGCAACGCATTTGAGGGACCCGAGAAGCTGCTTGAATTGTGGTTCAGTCCATCCGAGCAGGCACTAGCGGCTTCGGCTTCCCCGCTGGGTCTGAAGGCAGTCTCGCAGGAGTCATGGAAGGAGATGCTAGATCTCGTCAATTGCAAGGTCCTCTCGGTCATAGAGTCACGGAACGTTGACGCCTATCTACTTTCGGAGTCGAGCATGTTCATCTTCCCGCACAAGCTCGTGCTGAAGACCTGCGGCACTACGACCCTCTTGTGTGGCTTGCCGCGCATGCTCGAGATTGCAGCTCTCGAAGCTGGCTTTCCACACGTCAAGGGCAATGCCAGTAAGTGCATCACGGCAGCTGCCATACCACATCGGGTCTTTTATAGTCGCAAGAACTTTCTGTACCCTGACGAGCAGCGTGGTCCACATCGCAGCTGGCGAGACGAAGTGCGCTTCCTTGACAATATGTTCCTCGGTGGCAGTGCGTACATGATCGGCAAGATGAATGGTGAGCACTGGTATCTATACATCACAGGACCCGGCACCGAACTCACGCCACCCACCACGCCGATCGAGGAGCGTTTCGAAACGCCAACCAAGCACATCAGCCTCCCTGAGCAGATGAGCAAGATGTCATGCAACGACGATGATCGCGGAGACGAGACTCTCGAGGTGTTGATGACGGACCTTGACTCCAAGAACGCCCGCCAGTTCTACCTCGAAGATGCAAGTCAAATTGCACACGAGAACGCTCGTCGCACACAACTGGCTCGCAGAGACGCTGTGCAGCATCTTGGTGTTGTAGCCGGTGCGAACGACTCCAGTTCTAGCATTTCTGGAAACACCCTCGTGAACGGCAGCAATCAGGACGACTCTGGTATTGATGTCTTTGCGCAGACATCTAGCGATCACTCTGGCTGTAGCTCCGATGCTGAGGATGACATTATGACTTTCTCGGCGGAGTTGAGCACTGAAGGCCACACCCTGGGCACTGTCATTTCGGAAGCGTGTGGCTTGTCAGACGTTTACCATCAATCCAAGTACTCCGATGCTCGCATCGACGCCTACTCCTTCGCGCCTTGCGGCTTCTCAGCCAATGGCGTAGTGCCCGAGCCTAGCGATCCGGACACCACACACTACTGGACAGTCCACGTCACTCCCGAACCGCAGTGCTCCTACGCCAGCTTCGAGACCAATGTGCCCACTCGCCAGACTGGTCGCGAGACCGTTGAAGTTGTGGAGCAGGTTGTCAACATCTTCAAGCCGGGTCGCTTCAGCGTCACGCTCTTCGAGGCGAAGAACGGCGACACCAGCTCAATGGCGAAGAAGGACAAACGCATGAACACCGTCAAAGGCTATCGTATGGTCGATCGTATCGTGCATGACCTCGAAGGGTATGAGTTGATCTTCAGGTATTTCGTTCGGAACGATTGGAATGGTGGTGCACCGAGGCTGGGCGAGAAGTGCTGGTGAGGCGATGTGCCTGTTTGCTTTGTTGCATGCGCGGCAACACCCACGCTCTCTTTCCCAACGGCCTAGCTTGCGTTTGTAGTCTCCTACTGCAGCTGCGAATTCACAGTGTTTCGGTACCATGACCAATTTTACTTTCTGACTCGATCGTTCATATCGTCCCTCTGCGCACTTTGCCGCACGTTCCAGTATTGGTGCCGGATCGAATCTGTACACATGCGCAGGACAGCAGTTGCAGCAGACTAATTCAGCCAAATTTAAACACCACTTGATGGACTTCGTTGCGACGGTTCTGCAATGGCTGGTTATCGCCCTTCATCGTTCGAGCCCGAGCATAGACTGTGTGCGCTCCCTCTGTCACGTCCAGCGACACACTCCAGCGCTGCCATGCAGGACCGTCCCTGGGTGCCAAAATAGCAGCTCGAGCCGTCTCCGCACTCTGGTCGAGAACGATCTCTACACCAGCAATTTCATCCTCATCCCCACAACACCAGCACCAGCCCCAGAGTTCCACATCTCCCACCCTAACTACCTCCCCGGGCGCCGGCGAGCATATAATAGAATTCACCTCCACTCTCCAGACTGGCCTCATGATCCCCTCAGCCTCTTTGCCGGGAACAAGCTCATTATAGAACCTCGTCGTGAACGGCCCTTTCGCCCTCTCAGCTTGCACAGAAAGCCGACCAACCCACTTCACGCTATTCGTCCCGAACCACCCCGGCACGACTAGTCTGACCGGTCCTCCCCGCTCGACGCTCAGCGGTGAGCCGTTCATGAGCCAAGCTACCAGGACGTCGTCATGGAGAGCTTTCGAAAGCGGGAGGTCTTTTTGATACTTTTCCGCGTCCACGCCACCGAAGCTACCAAAGTCCAGTCCGTCGGCCCAGATGAACGCCGCGTCGTCGCCGAGGGTGCCAGCGAGGTCAAGTAAGACTTTCAACGGCACGCCGAACCAACACACATTGCCCACGCGCCGAACTGCTTCGACGGGAGGTTTGAGGGGCGAGCCGTAGCATTCGTGCACGCTTTCTACCGTCCGCCCGTGGCGCTCGCCTAATTGCATGAGTAAGTTCCAGTCTATGGCGTATGGCCTCTCGACGAGGCCGTCTACGGTGAGTCGCCAGGCGGAGCGGGAGATTGTTGGCGTGGCCATGTGGATTGTTTGGAAGAGGGAGGAGTCTGGTGTGATGGGGGAGTGGAGCTCATGGGGAGGGGGAGGGGGGCGGACGTGGAAGCCAGGTTTGGAGGAGAGGACGGCATTATGGTTATTGTCATCTGGTACGGGAGGGAGTAGAGCGAGGACTGTCTGGTCCATTGCGCTGGGAGATGGAAGTTCCTAACGCTACAGCGCAGTATGTCCATGTTGTGCTGTACAAACGGCGTATAGCTCTCTCGGGCCGAGCTGACTGGTAGCTTTAGCTTCGATCCCGTCTCTCAGCTTGCTCAGTAACTTACATCCACCCCGCTGAGATGTTACACACAGCCATCCTCTGAGCACACCACATGCCATCCGTGGCTGACCGTGCAGCATCGTGCCGACAAATTGACCCTCGATTCTCATGTGCCCACCACGTACTTCACAACAACCCCTGTTTATTCAAATCATCCCAAACCTTCCACGGCATCACCGCCCCATAACTATCCTCCATCTCAATAACCCCCTCCCCCTCCTTCTCCTTACTCTCCCGATCCCGACAAATCTTCTCCCACAACCGCTCCGCCTCCCCAATCCCCGTAATCTCCCTGAACAACCCCGTCTGCGTAATCCCCAAACACTTCAACCCATACACGTGCCTCTGCTCGCTGAAATGCTTATCAAAAGCCCGTCGGCCCATGTACACGTAATTCCCGCAAATCTCGCAGCTGAACTCTACCCCAAGCCCGTGCAACTTGTAGAGCCAGAAGGGAATGGGTTTGCCGTCCCAGGATAAGGGGAGTTTGAGCGGGTTGTAGAGTTTCTCGCCGTCTTCTTCGTCTTCATCGTCGTCGCCGCCAGCACCGTGGGAGGGACCGTTAGTCATGGTCGTGTCCTCAGCGTAGAGCGCCTCGATCTCGGCCGTGCGCTCTTTGTCTGTCATGCCAGATTTGCGCTCGACGTTCACCCGGGTGTCTTCACGGACTGTTTGCATTGAGGCTGCGAGGCGGGTGACGCGGTGTTCGCGCTCGGCTACGGCGCGTTCGCGCAGGCGTTTGACGGATGTTAGTGGGGCAGCTGTAGTGGACTCCATCGCGGACGCTTCTCGCTCGGTGGCGGCTTTGATGTGTTTCTTGCCTGTGAGATGGGCGCGATAAACGTTGTCGTTCTTGAATTCTTTCTCGCAGTCGGCGCACCAGATGCCGGTGCCTGTGCCTTGGGTTTTGGGTCCGGAGCCATTGGACTTTGCGACGGTTTCCCAGCCTGGGATCTCGCCTTTCTCCCATGCGCGCTCAAACTCGTCGAGGAAGCCGCGGAAGATGGCATCGAGATTCTCGAGTGGCTTGGAGCGGCGCATGAAGGATTCGAGGTAGTCGGCTAGACTTCCGACATAGCTGAAGTAGGCGTCTGTCATCTTGTGCTCGTCCTTCTTAAGGGTGAGCTCTGGCGGACCGAACTTGTCGAATATGTCGATGTAGTGCAGGTACGTAACTTTGCGCTCCAGCTTGATGCCTGGCAGGTTGAGGAACTCCTCATGTAGCATTGTCAAGTCGAAGAATCGACCGAACGCCTCTTCGCCTGTGAACATGCTCGTGATGTCGCCAGCGAAACCTCCAGCTGGGCCGCCATTCTCAACCTTCTTGTACGCTCGCTCGAGGTTCTCCACCGGCTCGTTGGCATTCCGCCTGTGAAAGTCCTTGATCCCGGCTAGTTGTTTGTAGAACTCCTCGAACGGATCATCGCCCGCAGTCAGCGACTGCACCTCCCGCGTCCAGTCATCCCGCTCGTTGTTGTAAATGTGCAGTGCTCGCTCACTCTGGTTTGTGATCTTGTCGGCGAAGTTGGCGATCTCGTGGTCGCGCGCGAGTCTATTGCGGATCTGTGAGATGTAAGTTCTGCCATGGTATGAATGGAGGTCAAGGGTACTCACGTGCTTGGGCTCGTCTGTGATGCGCTCGGCGATTGCAGCCTCGAGGCGTTCGATATCCTCGTGCGCCGAGCGCAGGTCCTCGATCAACATCGCACCGCTTCCCTGATCGCGAAGTCCACTACTGCCGCTGCTGCTGCCGCCGCTGCCCCCACTCGCCCTTCGCGTGGAGTAACGTACTTACTCAGTCAATCACTCTTACAGTGTCAATCGGATTCTACCGAGGACCTCGTGTCGCCCAGTTGCCTTGTGCCTCGCGCAACGTCAAATACCGCTTCCGGGAGTGCTGTGTGCGAATTGAGTCAAGTATGTGTTTCCCCGACTCTAACATGTGCTTCACTGTCGAGCTAGCAGATCCAAATCTTGACTGCTGACATAATAAGCTTTCTCGAAAAGCGGGCTATCAGAGCTACTCTTCCACATCCTCCTCCATTACCACCTCGTATACCAGACACCACAGCCATCGGACCTCACTCAGTCGCCGCAACCACCCATCATGGCCGACGACACTATCGACCGCAAGGCCGAGGAGCGGATGGAGTTCTCCACCTCCAAGGAAGTTTCCGTCGCTCCGACCTTCGAAGCGATGCACCTCAAAGAAAACCTCCTTCGTGGCATCTACGCATACGGCTACGAGTCGCCCTCAGCAGTGCAGTCTCGCGCTATTGTCCAGATCTGCAAAGGTCGCGACACAATCGCCCAAGCGCAATCCGGTACGGGTAAAACAGCGACCTTTAGCATCTCAATCCTGCAAGTCATCGACACAGCCGTGCGCGAGACCCAAGCGCTCGTCCTCTCGCCTACTCGCGAGCTCGCCACCCAGATTCAGAGTGTGCTTTTGGCACTTGGCGACTACATGAATGTGCAGTGCCATGCTTGTATCGGAGGCACAAACGTCGGCGAAGACATCCGCAAGCTGGACTATGGCCAGCACGTCGTCTCGGGCACCCCAGGCCGCGTCGCAGACATGATCCGCCGCCGCAACCTTCGTACTCGCCACATCAAGATGCTAGTTCTAGACGAAGCCGACGAACTCCTTAACAGGGGGTTCCGCGAGCAGATCTACGACGTGTACCGCTACCTGCCGCCCGCGACGCAAGTCGTCGTAGTGAGTGCCACACTGCCGTACGATGTGCTGGATATGACGACAAAGTTTATGACAGACCCCGTTCGCATCCTCGTCAAGCGCGACGAGCTGACGCTAGAAGGGCTGAAACAATACTTCATAGCCGTCGAGAAAGAAGAGTGGAAGTTCGACACCCTCTGCGACCTCTACGACACCCTGACCATAACTCAAGCCGTCATCTTCTGCAACACACGCCGCAAAGTCGACTGGCTCACGGACAAGATGCGCGACGCAAATTTCACAGTCTCCTCCATGCACGGCGAAATGCCACAAAAAGAGCGTGACAGTATTATGCAGGAGTTCCGGCAGGGCAACAGCAGGGTGCTGATTAGCACGGATGTGTGGGCTAGGGGCATCGATGTGCAGCAAGTGAGTCTGGTTATCAACTATGATCTGCCGAGCAATCGGGAGAACTATATCCATCGGATTGGGAGGAGTGGGAGGTTTGGGAGGAAAGGCGTGGCCATCAATTTTGTGACGAGTGAGGATGTGAGGATTTTGAGGGATATTGAGTGTGAGTTCTCTGGTTGCGAAATGTGTTATGGCGTAAGGGCGATGCTGACTGGGAGACAGTGTACTACTCGACCCAGATCGACGAGATGCCGATGAATGTTGCGGACTTGCTTTCGTGAGCAAAGAGCAGGTGTCTGTCGATTGAAAAAAAGTCGACTAAGCAACAGGTAGATGAACATTGTTCCAAAAGGCGCTGAGGCATGTTTCAGCAACGAAGGAACTGCCGCGAAGTGCAGTGGGAACGCCAGTGATTGGCGCTGCCGATTGACGGCAGGATTGGGATGGAAATGGGTCAATGTACCAGAATGGTGAGCAGACTCGCGCATACCAACATGCGATGGCTTGTACTAACAGCTTGTAGAATCGGATTCTTTTTACACTCCCCGCTGCTCGTGCATTGCAACGACACTCGGCGTCCTGCGTCCCGGGAACACGCTCACGTGTCCAACTAACATTGTCGTGGTGTGGCTCGCTCCTCCGACCGCCTGTCGCGAATTCCACGTATGATGGGTAGACCGTGCTTACCGCAGCAGAGATGAGAGCGCGCGGTGAAAGGGGGAACGTGGCCCTCCAGGACTCATTAATCCGGATTACGCAGTTGAACGTGCTCCCGCTTCATCGCCTGGGTATGCTACCGTGGGCGCTTTGACTCGTGCGAACGCATTATAAGCCACGCGAAGAAGCAAGTGTGCATTTCCATATTTCAGCCACCCTCAGACCTTCGTGCAAGGAGCTGTTGCGTATGGTTGCTGTCACGCTGCGATCGCTGGTGGACGCGTTGACCTTGCGCTGCACGCTGACGACAACAGCAACTCTTGGCGCTATGCTTACGACCACATACGCTCAACTCGGAAGCTGTCACTGACGTTACGACAATGCTTCTCAGACATACAGTACGTATAACAGTAGGCTCTCATAAGTAGGATAGGGCATTCGTTGATTTCGCAAGGATTCTGTTCAGTCTCCCATTTCTTCCATAATCTGTACGAACATCACATTCGTCGTTTATACCATCTGCCCGTTTCATCACGCACGATGGTAGAGGTCACCACACGACTTCGAGCGATCTTGACGCCCAAGCTACTCTCAAGCATCTACCACCTCTCCGTACCCGTCCCAGGCTCCACAGCCAAGACTCTATTCACCCGCTTCTACGGCGACACCGACACTGCCTTGACACAATCCCTCTACGACCTTACCTTCCATCAAGTCTTCGTCCCACTAAGCTACATCCCCTCAGAAGCATGGCCCAAGGACCTCCTCTCCCTGCTCCCAAATCCCGCCACCGAAGACTTCCTAGTCCAGGCCCTAGCCCTCCTCCTCCTACTCGACCAAGTCCCACGCCTAATTCTCAAGCGCCACGACACTAGATGGGCGTATGGGTTCTTCGGCCCGCTGGCACTCCGACTATCGCAGCAGCTGGACGAGCTGCCCTCGCATCTACGGGCGGATGGCATCGACCGCTGGCTGGCCCTGGAATCGGGACTCTCTTGGGCGGATGCGATGCTGCGTTGTAGCCTCCACCTGCTGCCGTTCGTCCACGCTGAGGATCCGGCTACGCAGACCCGGGCGCAAGTCATCAACGAAGCCACGCGTCAGGCCGTGGAAGCGCATTTCCATCTCATCGACCCGTCCCGCCTCGACCCGCGTGCAGATGTCAGTCATCCTACCTCACTGCCTAGACTCGTGGCGGGACCCATTCCGCCTCCGTACTACACCGGCAAGCGGTACGATGTGTTCTTCTTCTTCGACTGCCAGATTAATAAAGCGCATGTTGGGGTGCTGAAGAAATTCGAACGGTATCCGTGGCGGAACGCTCCCTTGGGGCGAGATAATACTAGAAGCGAAGTGGAGTATCTGGAGGATATTGGTGATTTCGCGCGGATGGATGACAGAGTTGCGGGAGAGATTGGGGAGGATGTGAGGAGAGGGGTCTGGAGACCGTTGAGGGGTTGGGAAGAGGAGGCGGAGTGTGCGGCTTGACCTACCGTGTCCCCCAAGGGTGTCCGCTGTGGAACACCCACGCCCACGTCCATTATCAAAATATGGTCTGTCCCTTCCATCATGGTGTCAGTGCCTCAAACATCGATATTTTCAGTTCACTGGGACATCTCTCAGAGCGGTACTGCTACAATTTGCGCGGTCGAGGGAGCGATGGAGCCGGCGTCTGGTCAGAGAGGTCCATCACTCCGCCCGCTGCGGCCTGGCTATGTCAAAGGTGGAGTGGTGGCCCAACGGTCCCGTGAAGCGCCATGTGTGAACGGACCGAACTCCGTGCCAATCGACAATCGATGCACTCACAATACCCGCGTGCCTTCTATCAACCTCGTTGGCGATGGCCGATCGAATTACCACCCGATGTCAACCCGACAGCCGCTCTGAACCCCCATCGCGCGATTGAACTTACCAACAACCCGCGATGCGCCGATGGGTGGTTCTATCATTCCGCACTCAACCGTGCTGATGACGCGCAGCGCGCTTATGGCACTGCGGCGAAGCGG
>JAVRRP010001193.1:0-10840 GCA_036872775.1 Oleoguttula sp. CCFEE 5521 | reverse complement strand
CGCCTTAATACAAATCTGCCTCCCCTCTCTCCTCATCTCACGCTTGTCTACATTCAAGTCTACGACAATACTACACCAGAAGGAAAGAGGCTTTCAGCAGCTGGCAGACGGGTGTGGCTGCCCGCGGGTTTGCGGTGCAAGGCCCACCGCGACGTCTCAATGGTCGGCAGGTAAAAGTGAGGGCATGGTTTTAGGGACTGCCTTCGACAGGTCAGGACATGGGCTGCATGGTGCCTTGCCCGGCTGGAAAGTCGACGCGTGCAGTAAGCTCCCCACCGCCAGGAGTGTCGATGGTGCCAACGTCAACGACATCGCTTGGGACAATGGCGCTGAGAGCCGCGACGGAGGCAGGGTTTGACGGCTCTTGAGCTCGTGTGCCGGAAGTCTGATTGTCCAGCTATGCTATGCTGCGGCTGTCGAAGCGAAGACGTCACAGGCCTGAGAGCATGGGGTGGGGAAAGGACAGAGCCTCATGGACGATCCCACTGGACGACTGCACGGATTGCTCAGGCAGCCCAAGGAACGCCTCCACTGGTACCGAGACTCTCCCGCGAGCGCTGCACGGGATGTTCCTCAGGCCAAGGAAACCATTCTCCAGTCGACTGCGGCTCTGGTCGAGCTGGTAATGCGGCGTCCACGCACGCTTAGACCAGAGGTGCGGTCGACCAAGAACCTTTCGGCAGCCTCCGTACTTACAGCTCTTGGCAAGCCAAAGCCATCCACGTGCGCCCATGTGCCACGGCAACCTTGCAGCGACGAATCCCCACCATGGACACGCCGATCATGCACACTTGGCCAAGCCTCCCGCGAACCCAATGCACGCATCAGAGCAGCTCCAGTCGAGCAGGAAGAATAAAAGACGCGCTAGCCTTACCAAATGCACTCCAGCTCGACAGCACGAAGCTGGATGTGGAGCAAGGCTGAGTCGCTTTGTGCCTATTAGCGTGAGCGGCGTGTCCGATGCTCAAGCTTCGCTACGACATGGCGTTTTCCTGAGCTGTCCGCGTGCTGCGAGATCGCGATCAGAGGGTAGGGCTGAGGTACAGGTGATTGGTCTGTCATTGAGAGCGTGAAGATGTACGACTGTGCATCTGCGATGTCGAACAGCGGGACAGCTCGACATGTTATTGGGAGACGAGGGATGGTTTGCAACGGCTGTCATGCGTGTTGCAGTGCAAATGTCTTGACATCATGGGTGTGAGGCCAATGCAACACAATCACTGGTTCGCGAGGCACGCGACGTTCATCTCAACGGTCGTGGGTGGAAGATGTGGCTGACCTGGTGCTCGAGCTTGCTGGCCGCACCTACTCGTACATCTTTCCCACGCTTTATGTGCTGCTTCTGACTGCTGACCAGTCAGGATCGTAGCATGGCTACAGCTCCAAATGCGCAGGTAGCATCCGTAGGCCGGACTTCTACTCCGATAAAGCCACCTCAATCCTTCTCAGCAATAGCTTGCAGCCTCTCATCGATCTCCTCCTCTGTCAGACTCTTGAACCCCTCCTCAGTCCCCTCCTTTCCATCCCTTCTGGGTCCACCGACAATGCCAATCTCGATCTCCCCTTTCTTGAAGTCCACACTCAGCACCGTGCTTAGTGTCGCGATTCCCAGTTCCACAACCTCCTCCCAGTCTCCCTCAGCACAGTCCTTGTTCTTGAGCTTCTTCTCGAGGAAGTTGAGCGCTTCTTGCGCTTTAGGGCCGGAGGCAGTGGCCTTGTAGCCGACGTAGTAGCCTGCTGGGTCACACTTGAAGAGCTGAGGCCCGTACTCAGAGTCGAGGGAAATGAGGGTTGCTGCTACGCCGAGGGGACGGAGGTAGGCCTGGTAGATCGCGTTAGCACCACCTTCACTTTGAGCAGTGATCGCCCTGCGGGACTCACCCTCTGTGTGTACACCTGGTTGATGTTTGCGATCCGCTTTGCCAGCACGTCACATGGCATCTCGTACCCGAACTTATATCTGAACTCAGCCGCTTCACCTCTTGCTCTCGTGACGCTTGCGCGCGCATCTGCTATCGAACCCGTCATGACGCATCCTACTGATGGAGACAGGCGGTAGACGTAGGAGACCGAGGCAGGATCAATGAGCTTGTCCTAGTCATCGTCAGACTCGCTGAACCGCTTCAAGTTCCATTCGGCAGGTTGCAACGTACGGGGACCTTCTTTTGCGATAGTACCACGGCGCAATTCTTGCCCTTGACACCGACTGAGGTTATGTTTGCGGCTGTGATGGCTTTGAAGGCATATTCTGTAGGTAAGTCGGTAAGTAACTTGCATCGCTTGAATGAAGGAATAGATCGCCAGCGTACCAACTTGATATAATCGCCCTTGGTCTGAGAAGATTGTGATGTGCCTGTCGAAGCCTGCGCTGCCTGTACGGTGAACACATCGTCAGCGAACGTCCTCCAGGGCTGCGATGTACGGAGTACGCACTCGACATGTTGGACAATCAGTGGATGGGAAAGCGCTGGATTGATCGAGGAGCGGGACCTGGGCGCGGAGAGTGATAGGGAGAGATGAGACGGTGGTGTTGTGGTATGAAGGCGTTCAATGTATCGGTTCACAGTCTCTCAGTTCACGTAGGCAAACGAGCCTACGCGCAACTGAAGCTCAAGCCACAGTGACGAGTGCACGGGCTTTGTCGCGTGGCGCAGATGGAACTTTTCGAGACCCAGGAACGCGGATTGGAGACGACCATACACTTTCGCAATTACATACATATACGCTATTTACAACCGGAAAAGTCTGATAGTGGCACTGGTTTTGGAGATGGTGCCTCACGTGCCAGCCTGGAAGCGTCTTGGACTTAAGCTGAAGTACGCCAAAGACACCGCCGAAATAGCAGCAACTCCATCATTAGCAGATACTTCTACCCCAACAACAGCAGAACCTGAGGATCCGCCGATCAAGTTGCCGAAGAGATCGCGGACCGACGAGCACACTAACGCTGGACCAGAAGCCAAGAAGCAAAAGGCCTCATCCGCACATCTTTCAGAGCCGGTTACGCCAGCCCCAAATGGCAGCGAACTGGCCATCACGCCCACTGCAGCACCGCAGCCAACTTCGAAGCTTACAAGGAAGAAGTCCGTCACGTTCACCCCAGAGACTAAGCTTGAGGACGGCGATAGAATTGCCGAGATCTTCGAAGCTTGGGACAAGGGCGAGCTTGTTGGTGCAGATGTCGAGCCTCTGCCACGAGAGGAAGTGACGCCGACGATTACGACAGCCGACGAGGCGGAGGAAGCATCGCCGCCTCCACTGCCGGCCAAGGAGAAGAAGTCAAAGCCAAAGCACGGCAAGAAGTCGGATTCCTCCGAGACGGTAGCTTACCTGCAGTACCTTGACCAGTTCATCCTCGACAAACCCCACTGGAAGTTCAACAAAGCGAAGCAGAACGATCTTCTCCGAAATGCCTTCAACATCTATCGCATTCCATCATCCTACACTGCCTGGCTACTCGACTACATCTCTGGTCTCTCAGGTGCAGCTGCTCGGCAGCGCTTACGCGAAGGCGCTCAAGAAGTGCTCGGCGAGACTACTGGACCCAACAGCCGCATCCTGAATGAGGCAGGTGAGGAAGACGAAGACGCAACTCGTGATCAAACACTCAGACGCATCCGAGCCGAAGCAGTGTGGAATCGACTCCAACAAGCGCCACCACCACCAAATGTGAGGACTGTCGCTGTGCAGGCGCCGAAATTATCACACGTCTCGTCTGGACCTGTCATTACGGGGAGCGCGAAGTATACAAAATTCGCCGAGGAGCCGGATGTGCCTGTGACGACTGGTGGTACTGCGAAGCCTGGACGGAAACGAACGAGAAAGTCAAGAACGGAGGTGTCCTCTGATGAGGAGTCGAGCAGCTCTGACCGTGATAGCGATAGTGATGGGAGTAAAGGCAGCAAAGGATCGACCTCGAAAGCGGGTGCTTCTAATGGTGTGGCGTCGAGTTCTAGCGACAGCACTTCAGAGAGTGAGAAAGATAGCGACTCGAGTGACAGTTGACGATTGAAGACTTGGATCCTTGCCTGGTCCTTTGTCTGACTGAGCGAGACTGGACACGATTGCAGTGCTTTGCTGATACAGTTTCTTCCCACTGTCTCTCAAGGATCCCGCCGTGTGGTCCTTCACTGTTCCAGCCAAGCTGACGGTACCACTACCCGCGGTGTCAGTCATCTAGAGGAGTGGAGGTCTTCGTCAGGGTGTAGAGATCAGGCTTCCATGTATGCACCTGAAAGCAGATGTGATCTGGAAGTCTGCACAGGCAACGACCTCTACAGATCACGACTGCCCACGCTTGGGACTTCAATGCCTTGCTTGCATTGATGTCACCGGCCGCGCGAAGGGAGACAAGCATTCCGACCAACTTCTCTTCCGCAGTCACGGCGCGGGTACCTACATGATCTGCTGCGAACGACCCGTCGCGAGGCCAGTGCTCGTGCGCTGCTATCCCAACGGCGCGGCTGCAGATCCGCCCTACATCTTCTCATGGAGTGGGAGGTGAGCTTGCTTGGCTATTGTAGATGTGGTCGTTGGCAGTGATTGACGACGTGACGAGGCCGCGAGCGGACTGACTAGTGTGGCACTTCCCAGCAATGCACCGGGCGCGATCAGGATCTCGTTTCATGCTGGCATGCCGGGCGCGAACGTCAACTGCACACTTTGATTTGCGCCGCCTAGGACGCCGAGACCGGCAGATCCTCAGTGGCAGCCGAGCGACTCTGACAGGCATCCTACAGAATACAGCAGCGTAGCCGAGCGACCGTGTGCATGAGAAGCAGCTGCTCGACAATACAGAACATCGATTCGGCGCTATTTCGACTTCGGGACTATGTCATTGTTGGCACACTCAAATCCAAAACATCGCTTCCCTCACCATACCAGCCCTTCCAATCCCTAACGCTCTCAGCATTCTCACGGCCAAACCCTCTCAATAACCTCTCACTCTCCACCGGATCCCCACGTAAAGTCCTGCCAGCTTCCTCCCTCGTCTTACCCTTCGCTCCCTGACCCCATATCCTCTCTCCGTCGCCAGAAATCCACGTCCCAATCTGCCTAAAAGTGAGACTGATCCTTTGCCCTCCGTGCGCCCCTTCTGCCTCACTAAACTCCGCTTCACGTCGCTTGTCAGCTTTAATACCGTGCAGCCACTCAGCATTCGTTTGCAGCGACATCAGCACCGCTGAGTTGTGCTTCAGCGGCACCTTGACGATCTTGCGTTCCGCTCTGGGGGCGTCAGATGAGCGCTTAGAGCGTAGGCGCATTACCCGCTCAGCGCCGAATGAGGCGTTGACTATGAAGGTCATTGGCACTACGTCGAGGGTCTTGTCACTGTGCTCCGAGATCTCGTCTCGTCTGTCGCGGTAGAGCTGGATCAGGCAGTGGTTCAATTCGTGGCCGCATAGCTCTTCGGCAGCCGCTCGAATGGTCTGCACAGCTGGCGTCCAGTGGGTAGCGAGAAGGGTGGTGTCTGACGGGTGGCGATAGATCGGCTGCGTACCATCTTCCTGCACTGTAGCTTGGCAGCAGACTAGACGCGGCACCGGCGATGCTTGATGGTACAAAGGTCGAAAGTTGACTTCGGGCAGCAGAGCTGGGAAGATGGAAGAGGCAATAGATGTGGGCAGTAGCTGCTGCTTCATTGATGAGCCTGCGCTGGCTTGATAGGCGTCTTGGCCTAGCAGCGGGACTGGACCACACGGTGGAAGAGCTGATGACATGGTGTAGAACAGTATAGTATCAGAGGGGTATTCGTTAGTCTCATGGACGTCTTGCGCTAGGTGTGACGCCTGTAGGGGGTCAGACTCGCTCTTGAGAGCTGACATCACTGCTGCGTCTAGGCGGCATGAGTCTGATGGCCCTATCCTCTGCTGACTTGCGGAAGATATGTCCTCGTCGGAGGCGGCGACTTCGTCTTCGCATAGCTCGGCGTTCTCCTCGCGACAGCCGGCCTTGTCACTCTCGTCTGGGTTAGCGTTGGGTGAAGTGGCTGCCTCAGTCGGAGGGCCTGCAGTGTCGCCAGTGTCGGTGACAGAGTGCTCAACATTGCCTGCGTCTTCCACGTGTAAGTCCTTATTCGACTGCATATCCAAGAACGTCTCGAGATCCATCGAGAGGGAGGAGTGACTACGTACATATGGCAGATCATCGTCCTCTTCATCTTCTTTTGCACTATCGGCTTCTAGCAGGTTCGATAGCTTGGCATTAGACGTATCTTCTTCGTCTTCGACTTCACCTTCAGACTCATCGTCTTCTGACTCACTCTCCTCATCGCTAACGCTTTGCAATGGATTGCGAAGTCTCCCAATGATCGCAGTGCTATGTAGAACTCTCGCCTCCATGACTTTCACGAGACGACTGATGGCCAGATCATGCCGTTCCCGGATCCGATAGGCGAGGCAGTCTTCCACTAAGATGACCTTGATGCCGTATCGTGCCGCGTCCATCGCTGTAGCATAGACGGAGAGATTGGTAATGCAGCCTGCGATGTAAAGCTCCGTAATGAGCTTCGAGCGTAGAGACGAGAGGAGTGACGTCGAGTTGAAGGCGGAATAGAAGCTCTTGATTATCTGGAGATCCCGGTCAGGCTTGATGAGCTGCCTGATCCTCTTAGCGTAGTCGGCACCAAAGGAGCCTCGAAGGCATGCTGGTTCCCGCCTCGAAGTCCGTGTGAGGAAGAGCTCTTCGTCCGCTTCAGGCGACGGTTTGCGTGGCTTTCCGCTAGGCCTATGCGAAGACGAGCCAGTATCTGCGCTACATTTTGAGCAGTCTGCTGCAGCTTTGCGTTTCCTGGACGACTTTGATCGCTCTGGGCTTGACTTCTCCTCTGCTGGGTCTTCGCACCTGCGTGAATCTCCCGTGAACGTGAGTACGTTACAGCCTTCGTCGTCCATCTCACTGGGATGCCTCGTGTTTTCGAACTCGGTTCGCACCCATATCACACTTCCATGATCTCTGAACTCTCTGACCAGCCTTTCGAGTCGATCAAAGTAGCCCGGATCAAAGCTGACTGGCAACTTGCCATTCGGGGAAACAAAGTCCTGCTGCAGCCCAGTCAAGATCAAACCTCTCCTCGTCTGCAGTCCTGTGGACTTCTGCGAGAGCAATGCCAGTAGCGAAGTCATGTCGTCTCGTAAAACCTGCCACGAAGTTCGGATTTGGTCCAGTAGCCACAATCGAAGATGTACGGAGCAAGAGAGGGAACACGCAAGATCTCCCCATCAGGCGAACTCCACGCTTACATCTCCCTCATTATCTCATACCGACACAGTGGTTCACGCTCTCCTCGCGAAAGTAGCAAGCTCGTCGACGGCAGCCCAACAAGAATCCAGTGGAGTGCTCCCGTCGCGGCGGAAATCAAGCACCATCGGCGTACCACCCGAGCAGTGTGCTTCGCGTCCACAGTGCTGGGACAGGCTCATCACCCGCTACTATATCACTAGAACGACGCTCGGGAGGGTGGTTCGACGAGCAGGTGACAGCGCTATCGGCCTACGCCGTCGCGACAGCAAGCTCTTGTGGCTGCCACGCTGCGGGCAAGGATGCAACGTGGACGCCTATGCACGATTATCGTTGTGAGCCAATGGGAAGGGCAGGGCAGCGGGAGGTAGGCGAGAGTGGTATTGTGCAGATGGGATATGAGATGCCACGGCACCGCCCGGAGCGTTTCATGTGTAAGGTACAAGGATCAAGCCGTGTCACGTTCTGGAGACGATCATGGTGATGTGCGTTGCGAGCCGGGAGGCCTGGGTAAGTCTGCCGGTGTCAGATGACGGTGGAGAAGGGTGTTGTGCGAGGTTGATCGAACCCGCAGCTGCGATGCCGCGCGGCGGGAGGATGCCGTGGTCAGAAGTACAAGGTAACGGGGATTGATGAAGCGGCCTCGTGATGCCGGGATCGAGTCAGAGACCTCGATGCTTCGCGTACAGTAAGGGAGAGAATATATATAGGTGTACAGGGAGCAGATGCGCCAACTGCAGCTGTTCGCCATGTGTCGAGATTGCCGGCATACGGACGGCACAAGACGCTCTCGTCGTGCCTCAGACTGTGCTAGTCGCTGCGTCCAGCGGTCTATGATCGACAACCGCGAAGCATCCCGTCCTTCCCATGCGACTTAGCAGTCTACTCATCACCATGTTGACGATGTTGACGTCAAAGCAGACCGTTACCCGTCATGCACAACCGTTGAACCCCACGTCCACTCCCCGTCCACCACGCGATATAGATTGCCTGCCGTGACGTGATCAGTCGCAATTTGCTGGATGCAAATCAATGGCGCTTGTGCATAGGGCAGTTCACATGGGTTGAAAGACATCGCTACCGAAGGACAAGCTATTTGCCTACTCGATCGGGAGGAGTGGGCGAAGACAGGATGCGGAGTGAGAGCCGACGTGGTGCATGGCCCATGGGTGCGGGTGAATAGGCTGAAGGAGGGTGGAGATGATGTGGTATGCATCAGATGAAGGACTGGTGGCAGAGGGAGAGGTGCGCACGATGGAACGTGGTGAAATCATACTTCGTTTCCGCTGACAGGTATCTCATCGTCCACTTGCCTGTGCGGCCAGGCTGTTGGTATGCCAGCTCATCCACGGGAAGCAACTGATCCCGCTCCCCACTAAGCTCCGCAACGCCAAACGCCAGTCACGCCTTCCCACCCCAAGTATACATTGCCACTCGTTGGCCTTTTATCATGTACAATGGACGCCCACTTCGCTCCATCACTCACATTCCATACGACTCCTGCTCAGGATAGCCCTGGTACTGACTTCCCGGTCCTTGTCTCATCCGGTCGGTATTTGTCTCCCCGCTGGACACAGGCACGTAGAGCGGACTCTCAGGCGGCCATTCCTAATGACTACGAATCTGTCAGCATCCTTCCCAGATCTGACAGAGACATAGTGACCGCTCACCTCCGTTGGCCCTGCATCTGCATGCCCTGCCCTTGCATCTGCTGACCCATCATTCCATATGGGTTGTTGTACTGATGACCTCCCCCATCTCCAGTGATCTGCTGCATAGCTTGAGCCGTCAAGCCTTGTGCTTGGCTGACGGGACACTCCTTGTGTGCCAGCAACAGTGTCTTCAGTCCTACGATCTCCTCTCGCAGCTGTGTGACTGTCGCAGCAAGAGCGTCGTTCTCCGTAGAAAAGATCTCGACCTTCTGCTGTAGGTTGGCGAGCCACTGCTTCTTGCGCTGTCTACATTTCAATGCTGCAACGCGATTCCGTTCCAAGAAGTTCTTGCGCTTCTCCTCGTCGGTCATCTTCTTGCCGTCCGGACCAGTCTCCTCCATCTCCGGAGATTCGCCATCGAGCATGTCTTCATCATCTGGCTCGGGTGATTGCTGCATCATTGCGCCGTTGCTGTTGCGCGAGCGCTTGTTGGCGACGCGACCGGGTGTGTCGTCCAACTTGCGCTTACCGCCGACCGACTTGCCAGCAGAACCCTTCTTGCCGCGTCCGTTGCGTTGCGGCTTCTGGTCCAGGCTGCCGTCCGAGTAGTCGCCATGACCGTTCTCCGTGCTGGCTGAGACGTGGCTGTTGATGCTGTTCTTGCCATTGCGGGCATCATTATGTTGGTCCTGATGCTGTTGCCCGCCCTGGTAGTTGTGCTGTGGTTGCTGAGGCATTGCGAATTGTTGTTGGCCACCAGGTCGTCCGCCGTTAGCGAGGAACTGCAGTCCCATGGCAGCCTCTTGGCTCTCGTGGTGAGCGAATGGATCTTGACCATCTTGTTGCTGGTTCTGCTGGTTGGGATTGTAGGGCTTGCTATCAAGGTCCGGCTGGATGTTTGGATTTGATTGCGGCTGTGATGTAACGTTGGGTGGCATGGCAAATTGGTTATTTTGACTGTGCGCGCGCGCAGTCATGGCAGTGCGGTGGAAGTCAAGTGTGCCCGGTGTTGCGCCGCCGCTTTGTAGCTGGCTGTAGATTGCTTGCGAGTTGGGCGATGGCTGCGGGAACATAGACCCCCCGCCACCGGGAGTCAGGCCTGATCGTAATGATGACTCGTTCGGTGTTGGAAAGCTGCCGTTGAAGTTATGCTCCCCGCTGAAGTAGTCGTTATTGCTTGTCGGTCCAGTGAGCATAGCAGGGCTTAGCGGCCCAGATCGTAGTGAACCTGGCCAGCCAGGGGTGACCGCTGGGAGAAGAGAAGCTGGAGAGGTGAGACTGTTCACACCAGGCAGCTTAGGTCCCGGGGTCTCTGCTGGATTGCCGAACGCGTTCTCGAATGGATTAGGCTCTCTCGAGAACTGACTATGGTTCTGGGAGAAGTAGTCTGGCTCGCCGTTGCTTTGAGAAGGCTTTGGCGGTGGAGCGAGGGGTGCATTGGTCGTCGGCGCAGTGTCCTTCGTGTCCTCGCTCTGCGGCTGATTGATGGTCGGCACTTGGGTCTCTGACGGGTAGTCAGTTTGGTGATACATTGCGATGTTGGCGTCGCGGTGGCGATGACCCAACTTACCTTGTTTGATGGCGGGTGCGGCCGCGTCTTTGGGTTCGTCTGGCAGCAGTGTCAGTCAGCAATGTCTACAAGTCAATAATGCCTTCCCGTCGTGTTGACCACTGTCGTGCCGATATATGCACTCAATGCCCGATGACGAAATGGTTGTCGGTGTTGTTATTATTATGGCGGCGGCAGCATAACGGGCATTGATGGGGAGGAGTGTTCATTGGGAAGTAGCGACGATAGTGTCATACCTGTGTTGAGTGTCCCTCGAGTCGTTCGCGGCGACGATGTATTGCTCTTGTTGCCGAGATGAGAATCGTGGGATGCGCGCACAACAAGAGCAATACATCGTCGCCGCGTACGACTCGAGGGACACTCAACACAGGTATCACAC
>JAVRRP010001192.1:0-10853 GCA_036872775.1 Oleoguttula sp. CCFEE 5521 | reverse complement strand
TACCTGTCCTGCAGTAGTCGACCCGCCGTTAGGTGAAGGACAGGTATGCAGGTATGTTTCACCATTGCCATCCATGATAGCAACGCCAGAGCACTGACAGTGACAGTAACTGCGGGACTACTAAAACACCCTTGTGGCGGAGGTCGCCTGCTGGTGCTGTCATTTGCAATGCATGTGGACTGTACTACAAGGCGCGAAACCAGATGCGACCGGTAGGCCTCAAGCGCGGAGCACCTCCAGCAGGCCCGATGCAGGCGAACTTTGGTGACGGGCACGGAGGCGATCCCTTACATCCGCCGAGCATTGTCCAGGGCGGCGCCACATACGTCTCTGCCAACCACACTAACAATGGGACATGTCCTGGGGGCGGGCGCTGCAACGGTACTGGCGGTCACGACGGGTGCAATGGATGCCCAGCATACAACAATCGGATCTCCAAGACTGCTCAAGTCGCCCTGAGGCATGCCAGTCAAGGACCGCAAGATCCAAGTCAGACCGGACAAGGCAATGACGTGAATTCGGCTCAGTCGCAATCCTTTCAGCAGAGCCTGGTGATAGCTTGTCAGAATTGCGGAACCACCATCACTCCGCTGTGGCGGCGAGATGAATTGGGCAATACGATATGCAATGCATGCGGTAAGATATCATACAGTATCGGAGCTCAACCAGGTTTGCTGACAGCAAGCAGGACTGTACCACAAGCTTCATGGCCACCATCGCCCCGTGCAGATGAAGAAGCCCGAGATCAAGCGGCGCAAGCGAACGGTGCCAGCGACTATGGACCACGATGGCGGGAGCGTGTATGCAAGTGAGATTGCTGAGAGCGAACGCCAGTCGTTGCCGCCTGGGGTCGATCCGCACTCGCCATCCTTCCAGAACGGCGATGGACCCAATTCAACTTACTCATACGCGAATCCATATCATCAGGATGCCCACAACAGACCACCTAGTGGCCCTATCCCAGTCGACTTCACGGACATGTTCTCTCGCAATGGCCGGCCTCCAGCGCAAAGCAACGTCGACCCCCAACTTCAGGATTGTTCGTCTCGCAAACGCTCCTTGTCGCCGGTTGATGGCCTGCCAGCTTACTCACACGCGCAGAATGTAGCCTCACCGACGCTACACCACGCTGAGACGACATTACCACGGACGCCTGCGCTGACCGATGAGCCGGCGTCGGGGAGCGGACTGCCCGAGATCGCGAAGTCGAAAGAAGCTCGGCGAGCGGAGCTGCAGGCTGAAGCCGACAAGATGAAACGGATGTTGGAGGAGAAGGAGAGGGAGATTCGGCAGCTGCTTGCTGACGAAGGAAGCGCGGCTGGCGGGCATTGAGGCTTGACCGCCTAGCCCGATGTCATCTACTCAGAGGCGCCCCACACGAGCGCGATCGAAGTATACGTTTGGCTCGCTCATGTGGTGCCCACCTGCTTAGATTGTAGCAACTGATGGGACTCCATGCGCCTCAACTCCATGTCAACATCCTCGTCCGCGCCGTTCGGTCCATTCCCTGTGAGCAATCTCATGGGAAGTGTGCACACTGCTAGCTCGTGTCCGGGCTATATTATGTTTCCACAAGAATCGCAAGTCAGCACATTGACTCCTGTGCGATAATCCCGGCTCGTACATAATCTTGCCCGATCACAGGACTGAGATTACTGGAACATGCAACCACATGACAGGTTCTGTGAGCGACCTTCGCTCACTGCTTCACTCACTGCTTTCCTCATTACGAACCTCACTGCTTGAGGAACGATAGCGACACCGCCGTGTAGCTCAAATCAGTCGTCTCGTCACTCAGTTGATGCCATCTTTGGCATGAGTCAACTCATTTGCCCGTGATAGGAACCCGTGCTCTCACACTCGAATTCATACACTCGAAGTTGAGCTCTCTATCTCTTCCATCCTACACCAACTCTTTCGACATTACAGCACAAGTAACAACATCTCGACATGCCTGTCATATCCGACACTAACATCTCCACTCCCGGAGACCGGACACCCAACCCTCAATTGCGCAGGGTTCGTCAAGACCACCAGGACGATATGGCGAGCATACTCACCAACGTCCCGAGCACGCCTCGCCTCTTCATGACTCAGTCACCAATGCCAGACGACGGTAAGCTTCGCCTCGAAGCAACCTTGTCCGCAAAGCTGACGATGACAGATCACAAGGCTCCAGCACGTCCAGCAAAGAGAGCTCGTCGCGCACCGCGCGCAAGCTCCGAGATCCACGGTCTTCCTACCCGCAGTGCTGCGACTCAGTCCGGCGACACCAGCGCCGTTCGCGAGAGTACCGAAGTCGTCGATCTTGAGCAAGAGGACGATGAGCTGGTAGTCACCAATGCGTATACCATCCCACGTGAGTCTCTAGGTTCTGCCCGAAAAGCGCAGGTTCACACCAGATACTGACTATACACAGGTCTCCCACGCACCGGGATTCGTACCGATAACGACGCCCGCCTGTTCCAGACCATCAAAGTGCGCTTCACTACCCGCCTCGAGGCACTAGCCCGCGCCCTCGCCAACAAAGACAAGCATCCCCACGACACCCACGAGTTGATACTGCGCGGCATCTCCGTCAAGATCTCCGAGCTCTCTCTAGTCGTCCCAAAGGACCTCGAGCAGCTTCGCACCCTATACTCCAAAAGGCTCATTAAGAAGCTTGATCAAGCCGAGAAGTTCATGCAGTGGGAGCTTGATTATTGCTCCGAGCTGCGCGACAACTTAAGCGCACAAGATCAAGGCAATTTGGACGATACGCTGTTCGACACGAAGAAGGCAAATGTGGCGAGCCTGAAGCAGACGAGGATCTGGTTCACGAAGCTCGACAGGGACCTAGCGGAGTTCCTGGCTGCTCTGCCCTAGTAATTAGAGGACGATTGCTAGACCAGACTACTGGCACCGTACTGTTCAAGGTACGAAATCGGGCAAGCAACATTGTTGGCTGCCTCGCTAATATCAACTATGCAGGGCACAGACAGGACTAGATCCTGCCAATGTTGCAACAAACCGGGATGGAAACATAGCTTGGCGGGAGGGGATGGACATCGAGATGGCGTAGTGAGGCAGCATGGTCAAGAAATTTCCCAGAACTCGGATCATGAGAGCAGAGTCTGTGGCGGATTGAGACAGGCGACACTAATGGAAGGACTACTACTTGACGAACCCTAGAATCCTCACTGTTCCATCGTCGGCCCATGAACCTGACGTGGCCGTTGCTACGACTTCCGTTTTGCACTTAGGTTTATCACGACTTCCCAACAACTTCTTAGACTTCACCCCGATCGCGGCACACCCAAGTATGTGATCTTGGGCG
Source organism: Oleoguttula sp. CCFEE 5521 (assembly GCA_036872775.1). Taxonomy (NCBI): domain Eukaryota; kingdom Fungi; phylum Ascomycota; class Dothideomycetes; order Mycosphaerellales; family Teratosphaeriaceae; genus Oleoguttula; species Oleoguttula sp. CCFEE 5521. The sequence goes on along the minus strand of JAVRRP010001192.1, from coordinate 7,537 downwards.
TGGCACATGGCGAATTGCAAGGTTGCCATCTCTAGTACAGGTTTAGCCCTTCACTTCTCCATCACTTTTGCGTCAGTGTGCCATGAATTTGTTCCAGTGGCCAGCTTTACTGGGGAAACGCACGGAGAAGGTGGATGCGACCAGTGAGTGGGCATTATCGTACACTCACTACCGTCTCTCATCTACGTGACCAGATCACCGACAGCCTCCGGGAAACCTCCCCAGACCAATGCCCGATCACCCCACCTCTGCGGATGCGGCGCTAGAAATCTGACCCTCTTCTTCACCTCGTCCACATCCGCCACGTACAGCCAGCCCATGACTGCACTATCCCGAATCTTGCTTTCCTCCACTCCAGTCCCACTGCAGAACTTGATCGCCATGAGTGATGCAGTCATAGCCGTGCTAGGCTCAACCTTCTCGAACAGCGATCCGGAAGATAGAGATGAGCCATCGGGCTCGAAGTCCATACCAGGCTGGTATGCAGCATCGTCAGCTTCCTCAGAGGGTGTCCGAGCGCGATAGATAGACAGCTCGGAGAAGGGTATAGAGTGAGAGTGAGGGTTCAACGGCGTGTGTGGAGGGCCAAAGAAATACTGTCGCGTTTCCTGTGCGCGGAGCAACTTCATAAATGCTGCATCGCGCTCCACGGCGCCTCCAGGCTTCGTGAGGCGAAGTACGGGGATCGCCTTGTCGTCGCCGCGAGTCTGGCCGAAGCGGCGGTTAAGATCGTTGTACATTCGCTCTGAGCCGATGGTGATGAGGTGCGTGATGCTGAACTCGCTGATGATGTGTGCGAGAAGATCGTATGATGACTTGGGATCGTTGAGATAGCCAGGACTGTCGATGAGGAGGCCGCTGTGCTTCGCAGTCAGAGTTGCTTCGAGCTTACCGGTCACATGCAGCGCGGCGTGAGTGAGCAAAGACTTGAAGGCGGAGGGATGCTCGGTGGGAGAGGCGTAGGGCCAGCTGTAGATCAGAGGCGTCCTGACTGAGGCAGCAGTGGGTCCAGAAACAGGGGTAATGCCGAAGCCGCTTTCGGTGTCGGTCTGGCTGGATACGGTCACAGCTGTGATGCAACCTGCGGGAGATAGGAGCCCTTCGCGTGGGTCGAGGTTCAATACTGTCGGAGACCGTCCAACGCGCACGCCCCAAGCTGCGAGGCTGCGAAGCAGACTGCTCTTCCCAACAGCGTCTGGGCCTACTACAAGCACTCTCGGTCCTTCACCCTGAGCTCCAGCGTCCTCGGCCTCAGCTCGCAGCGTCTCGAGCATGCCGTGCACATTCAGCCATTCCGTAGCGTGCTCCGTTTCCTGTGCGACGTACTCGCTCTCGGCGTCACCTGTGATCTCCAGAGTACAGCCATGCCAAGTGAAGACAGCGCCTTTGTAGCCATTGAAGTTGCACGTCTGTCCTACGGCGAGTTCAGTGCCCCAAAGCTCAGCCGTGCCCTGGGTGAGTTTGATGGTGTATTGTCTCCCGAAGGCGACCTCGAATCGCCATTCTGTCTGCTCGTCCAGACGCTGTGTGCACGTAACAGACTCTGCAGCCGCGAATGAAGGTAACGGCGTGCTCAGAGACTGTGGTGCTACAGACAGTCCGAGACCAGGCAGTGAGAAAGCCATGTTGTGAAGTAGTTCGCGTGTTGCTCGTGAGAGGTTCCGAGAGGCGCAGTCTTGGCAGCCGGGGCTTGGCAGGACTCAGCTCGATGGAACGTCGGTTCATTTCAAGCCTCCGAGTCTTCGCATGCATCAACATGATTCCCATCACTTGACCGCCATTGCTACCATCTTGTCACGAAATGGTACTCATGATGAGGGACAGCGACGGGATGGAAATGCAACGTCCGATCTGTGTCGAATACAAGAGCGATGGTAACGCCTTTCACTCCCTGTTTCCTCTGTCCTTCTTAACTTCCTTCCTGCTACTTGCAAAGATATACTCCCTAAGCCTCCTGGCCTACCCCAACTCGTTCACTGTGTCCTCTTCACACAATCAAGCAATCAGTCATCCATGCATCCCACCAGCACATACGCCCTCTCGGCGTCCTGCCAACAGATCACTGCCGAGTCATTCGACGCATCAGCTGGTACAGCAGACATCACCATCAGATCATGCATCGCAGACCCCTGTCTCTGGCCCATCATCCGCGATCACAAATGCAACGGCGTCAACCTCACGCCCTCGGGCCTCTACGGCGACATGGCAATGACAGTCACGAAGTACATTCTCTCGAAGCTCCACCCGGACTCCAAGCACACAGGCTCCGAGCGTCTTGGCCTGAATGTGGCAGACATGCACGTCGAGAAGACTCTCATAGCCGACAATCCACAGACACCTGAAGGTCAATGGATCGAGATGACAGCTCACTTTGCAGGCCCTAACGCGACCTCTCCGATCCACTGCACCATCTCTCAAGTTCAGCCCAACGGCACCAGGATGCATGACCTCGCCCACTGCACAGTCCATCCCGAGCTGGAAACTTCCTGGCATGCGGACTGGGCTCCTATGACACCCCTGATTCTCACGCAGATCCAGTCCCTCGAGTCCCGCTCGCGCACCGAAGCCACGGGCAACATCCGCACAGTCCACAAAGCAAAAGCTTACGAGCTCTTCAAGTCCTTCGTCGAGTACGACGGGAAGTATCAAGCCATGACGTCTGTCATATACTCGACGCAGCCTCTCGAAGCGACAGCTACGCTATTCATCACTGCCTCGGCCGCGCTTGGCGATCTAGCCGGCCCATACCATTTAGATGGCTCATGCCATCTCTCGGGCTTCCTGTGCAACGCCGCAGATGAGGACTCGAAGAAGAACGCGTACATCAGTCATGGCTGGGACTCGGCGAGGATCTCTAGTAAGTTCCAGCCCGAGGGCGACGGAGTGTTGAGGAACTATGTTAGGATGATACCAGAGGGGAAGGATGTACTGGGTGGGACTGTGTGGGTGTTGCAGGGGGATGAAATTGTGGGTGTGTGGGAGGGAGTACGCTTCAAGAAGATACCTCGGCGAGTGCTGAATGTTTTCTTGCCGCCGCCGAAGGCAAGAAAGACTTAAGGTATTTTGCGTCCGCTCAAGTCAATCAGAACATCGGAGAACGGGTGGTAATGTAGCGTTTTGTGCTTCTGCAGAGCATGTGTGTACCTACCCGCGTCCTTGGGCTTTGCGTCAGTCTCAGGAACTATTGCATATGATCCTCACTTGCTGCCTTCATGGTTGAGAGCCACGTTCCCGTTTCACAATTCTGCCGACTGCCACAATATACGCAAGACTGTGCGCCGTCTACACCGCCGAGGACTGAAGTAGATGTGATTCTGTATCTCTGTAGGCCAGTTCGCACCAGAGTTCCAATCCGCATGTGGTGAGCTTTGATGCGTCTGTCTCGTGCACCCGAGAGCAGCATGACTGCAAGACATGCCAGCAATCAGGACAATGCGCTTTTGGCTTGATTGATTACTGGCGTGCTGTTCACGGACCCTAAGCTGGACCCCTGTGCCCGATTCAACTACGGCTCTTCACGTTCCGAGCACCCTCCTGACCCTGATCTTGAACCAGGCTCATGAAAGAGCCTCGTCGTCGGCGGCCTCAAACCGCACCCTCGGCGATCCACCTAAGACGATTGTCGATTTCGTACTGCCTGGAACTTCTGTCTCATCTTCCATGCTGAAACCCACAGCGTGGGATCATGGCTACATGCACTTACGACCATCTTTACGCCACCGAGCTCTATGCCAGCGATTACTTCGCCACTGCGCCTCTGATGCCCTCGTCCATCTTCGCCAGAGATCGGAGTATTCCGTCTAGCGAGTGCTACCCGACTGGTTAACATGCGCGTTTTTTGCCAGTCGTTCTGTACTGACTGGATGTATGTGCAGAAAGCTACATAAGTATCAGAGCTTTGTCATACGGAGATAACCAAGAAGCCACTGCTGCTGTGTGCTGACCCGGGTGAGCGAATCCAGCTTCAGTGATCGCTGAAAGAGCCCGATCGAGGATGTAGTGGCTGCTCGAACGGTCGAGGACTTGGCTGCTTTCAAACATTCGGTGGTGGTAGCATGATCTCCACTCCAGGCGGACCACCAGAGGGCGAAGCTCGAAGCGAGCCAGCTCCAGGGTAGAGATGTGTAGCCAGTGTCGTGACTGTGCGCTTAGTAAATGAGGCTCGACAGGCTATGCAGCAGAAAAGCGTAGTGTGCGAAGAGATCCGGGTTGGGGAGCAGGGACAGTCACCATCATGCCCTGGTGTCATATCGTGGATCTCAAGCCTCTCTCCCACCGCCATCCTCGTCTCTGATCTCCTGCTGGAGGACGATCGAGTAAACGCTCGCTTTGAGCAGAGTGAACACCGTTGCCGTCTTGCGTTCGAGCCCTCGCAGTGAATCTAGGATCTGCATTGACGGATTTGCTGCGAGCTCTGCCAGGATGGTAGACAACTGGATGAACGATTAGTGCCGATTGGCAGGCCTGGTAGTGAGATGCGTACATCGTCAAGATTGCCCACGAGCTTTGCATACTCGTCTAGAATCTCTTGCTCGAGAGGATGGAGCTCGGAGTCTTGCTCGGCATTCGACTTCGCGTCGATGGAATTGTCCATGACTCTGACCAGACGGAGTTTAGACTTTGCAGCAGTCACTGAGCTGTTTCCCGCAGATTCTCTTGTTTGGGGAGTGAAGTCGAGACAGACTCGACGCGACTGCCAGAACGACGCGTTTCAGATCTGCCGACACTAGCGCACGCCGCACCTTAGTCTCTGCCGGCGCTAGGAAAGACAGCTCGCTATCGAGAGACTCCAGCGGACCATTCCATAGATCTTCACATCGCTCTCCTTTCTCCTCGTCATTCCTTCTGCTGCACTTGCAGTCATGGCATCCATCACAGACCTCTTCAAAGGTCCCTCACAAGCTTCATCGAGCGGATCGATCAAACGCAAATTCAACTCCCACGACGCCGACCGCGCCTACAAAGCCACCAAGTACTCCTCCACCAGCTCTCCCAACCCCAAATCCGCCTCCCTCGAAGACGCTGCCGAAGATGACAACTCCGATACCGAGGCCGGTCGCTCCCTTCCGCCCACAGAAGACCTCCCGGACGACGAAGAAGGCCGTTTCTTCGGTGGGGGAGTCTCTCGAGACGCCGCCGAAGCTTTAGACTACATCGACACCCAAGATAACAACGACGCAAACGGAATCGAGTACGGCGTGGAGAAGATCGATGCCTCCTGGCTGAAGAGGACGGCCGTGAGTTTTGAGCGCAAGATAGCGAAGAACGCCGAATTACGAGCGAAGTATGAAGGTGAGCCGGCGAAGTTCATGGCCTCGGAAGCGGAGCTGGATGCGGAGGTCAAGGAGTGGAGTTTGTTGAGCGAGCACGGGGAGTTGTATCCGCTATTCGTGGAGAGTGGGGCTGCTGGGCAGCTGGTGGGGTTACTGGGACATGAGAACACGGATGTGGCGATTGGGGCTGTGCAGATTTTGAGTGAGTTGCTGGATGAGGATGTGGAGGTTGGGGAGGTAGAGGGGGAGGGTTTGGTCGAGGCGCTTTTGGAGGCGGATCTGGGGGAGTTGGTCATGAGTAATCTTGGGAGATTGGATGAGGGAGAGGAGGCGGACAGGGAGGGCGTCTATCACTGTCTGGCTGTGCTTGGGGCGTTGGCTGGAAAGCAGGAGGTCGCGGAGAAAATCGGGACGGTGCAGGTGCTTGAGTGGCTTTGCGATCGGATACGGAGGGCAGAGAAGAGTGTCGGGCAGAACAAGCAGATGGCTGCGGAGGTGTTGCAGGTGTTATTACAGAGCTCGAGTGAACTGAGGCAGAAGCTGGCAGGGGAGGTGGAAGGAGCGGACTTGTTCCTACAACTACTTGCACTTTACCGGAAACGAGATCCGGTGAAAGACTCGTTAGAGGAAGAGTGGGTAGAGAACATCTTCGACGCACTGACCTGTGTGATCGATGAGCCTCGTGGAAAGGATGCTTACCTCGAGGCTGAGGGCATGGAGCTCACACTGATCATGCTGAAAGAGGGTGGCTTTAGCAAGTCGCGAGCATTGCGATTGCTTGACCATGCAGTCGGTGGGGCGGAAGGCGCAGCAGGTGTTTGTGAGAAGCTAGTAGAAGCAGGCGGACTCAAGACGCTATTCTCGACCTTCACGAAGAAGCCTTCCGGAACCACAACAGAGCGTCTGCTGGGCATCTTTGCGGCGCTCCTACGATGGCTACCCGGCGAGTCTGCCGCGCGGATACGAACACTCAATAAGTTCACTGAAAAGGACTGCGAGAAGGTCACCAAGATGGTGGAGCTCCGTAAGGATTTCGCGCGCCGAATAAACGCGGCGGAAGAAGAGATAAAGCTCGAGAGGAGGATGATGGACGAAGAGGACTGGCCCGAGCGCGAAGCTGAATGGCTGTCACGACGAATCGAGGGAGGCCTCTTCGGACTGCAGACAACTGATGTAATCATCGCATGGCTTGTGGCTGAAGACCAGACCGCGAATAAGGTTGTCATCGACAGTCTGGGCAGCCTGGCAGATGTCAAGACGAGCCTTGTAGAGCAAGCTGCAGGTGCCGAAGATGATGAGGCGAAGGAAATGCTGTCGACGTTGATAGACTTGCTGCAATGAAGTCGGCTAACCACCTCTTCGCCATCAAACGTGAACGAATTAACTGACCTGTCTAGTTGATGTGGTGTACGTATCGACGTTTTGCCGTCTTGAGTGATGTCAAGATAAGCAAAGCCGTGCACAGCCGTGCCGACCGATCAAAGCCGAGATGCAGTCGTCTTGATTGATTCATCCGGACTTATTGGGCTGCGGTTCGGCAGTGTAAACATCAATGATCGGTGGTGTGCCGATGTTGAAGAAGATGCGTGCCGACAATCACGATGCCGTTGAGTGCCGACTCCGTGCGTAAGATACTATGATAAACGGAAAGAGCCTCTCATTGGCTAGGCAGAGTGAAACGCATACCTGAATGCTCATATGGCAGCAAATGCCGCTAGTCCATAGGGCTGCAGTGCCGGAGCTTCTCGCGCAGTATCTCGCATGGAAGATGTCGAAGATGCGACTTCACCGCCATGTCAGCGGAGGGCGATGGTCCGGGGGCACTGGTATTCGAGAAAGTGCAGCGTAAATCTGGGGATGCAACAGGAGGGACTTGCAAGTTCACTTATCACGTTGCGAAAGGAGTACCAGTCATTGGTGGGATTGCGAGGATTTATGTATATGTCGGTGAGACTGCAAGGGACGCGCCGTGTGGTCGGTTCGCAGTGCAAGCTGTAGACGTTGACGGCGTGCTGTGTGCGAGCAGGAGGCATAGTGTATGGGTGGTCGGACGAGGCGAGTCGGGTCGCTGATCCCGCTCAGGCCCATCTATGTGGTGCAGGGCTTATCTTGAGCGACAAGCTGCAGTTCAAGTAATGTATCGGCAAAGATATCGTAGCAACAGCAAAGTGAGTCAATGGTCTAGCTTCGGAAGCAGTGCCGCGACGATTAGACTTTGGCCGGCACCGGATCGTGGGTGCCGCGATACCGGTACATGATGTAGT
>JAVRRP010001191.1:0-10856 GCA_036872775.1 Oleoguttula sp. CCFEE 5521 | reverse complement strand
GCACAGAGCAATGACCAGCCTCGTAGCGCTTATCTCGAGTATCACCGAGGGCATTAGTTTTGTCAATGTGCTGTTCGAGGAGCGACTTGAGGACGTCCTGGCCTTGCTCTCCGAAGACACAAAGCAGAAGGTTAAACAGCTAACTTACGAGACGTTGTTCACCTCTGCAGTTGGTCGAGAGCTGGCCAAGGAGCTAGTGAAAGCCATTGTCAACCGCAACATCGCGACTGGCAGCAGTGTCGAGACGGTCGCTGAGGCATTGAAACGGAGATGTGGTAATTTCTGCTCCGCGGACGACGTAACGATCTTCAAGGCACAGGAGCTGGTGAAGAGGGCTGGACAGGCTGGGCCGCAGACAGAAAGCGGGCGACTGTTGTTGAATGAGAGTCTGACACACTTCAAGCATGTGGCATCGATACTCACAATTGGTGGTGATGATAGCGAGGGTCATCTCAAGTGGGCTGTGCTGCATTACAGCGACATGAAGTTCTATGCCGGTGCGCTGCAGCTTTGCCTGAATGTTGCGGATGCGCAAGACAGTTCGCGACTAGCACTTGGCTACCTTCGGGACGAGAAGCCCGAGAACGACCCTCGAAAAGCTGCCTTTGACCTACGACAAAGCTGCTACCATTTCGTCTTCGCCATCATCGAGCACGTCGACAAGACAACCTCCGCTGCTGAGCAGTCGCCCGCCGGCCTCAGTAACCTCGACGCTAAGCTCCGCGACGAAGCCTACGACGTGATAGCCAGCAATGAAGACTTCGTGTTCCAAACCTCCCTGTACGACTGGTATCTCGAGACCGCGCGACAAGATCGTCTCCTCGAGATCCCCAGCCCCTCAGTCCCCAAATATCTCTCTCAAAAGGCCGCTGCTCTGGACCTTCCCGCTGCAAATCTTCTTTGGCGCTACTACATACATAACAACGACTACCTCGAGGCAGCCGCAGTGCAGCTCCAGCTAGCGCAAGGCCTCTTCCCTCTCTCCCTGGAGCAACGCGTCGAATATCTCTCCCGTGCCCGCACGAACGCCTCAACCCGCCCATCCCTCCTCTTCGAATCCCGACAATCCAAGCAGTCCCTGCTCCGGCAAATAGACGACTTACTAGAAGTCTCCAATATCCAAGACGACCTCCTACAACGCTTCAAAGCCGATCCTCGATTGTCCGCTGACCGTCGTCCCATAATCCTAGACGCCCTCTCGAATCACGGCATACTGAGCATCGATGAGCTGTTCAACAAATACGCCGATCAAGCCTCCTACCATGATCTGTGTCTGCAGATCTACCAGGTAGCCGATCACCGCAATCCCGCAGACATCCGCGCCAGCTGGTCAGCCTACATTGCAGCCGAAACGGCTACAGCAGCCGCAGCGCAGGAAGTCCAACCTTGGGATCACGTCGCGAACGCTGTGCAAGAACTGGGGCTCAAGCTAGGCGTCAGCGACTCCACTTTCCCGCTCCGCGATCTCCTCCCTCTCCTTCTCCGTCACGCGCTGCTAGATCCTTCAATGTCCGGATGCCCGGAACACTGGGCTGTGGAGATCTTCCTCCCGCCTTCACCTCTGTCCATCGCTCCGGAAGCTCTGGTGCCGATACTAGAGCAGCTGTACTATAGCAACGAGCATCCTTTCGTTGGCGCTGAGAGACGGGGCGTGGCGGGCGATGTGGTCCATGTGCTTGCTGCGTGGATGGAAGAGAGTCTGCGGAGGGGAGATCGGGTACCGTTTGGAGGGGAGGCGGAGATGGAAGGGGCTGTTGATTTGTTGAGGAGATTGCTTGGCGCGAGAGATGCGCTCAGCCGGGCGGCGAGGGGGGAGGCGGACGAGGTTCTGGGACGGGTGACGAGGCTGAGCGGGCGATGAAACGAACATGCATTTGCACCAATCTGGATTCGTAGCGATACTGTCTGGCGTACAGGGGCTGTCGACATCGCGGACGGGAGTGTCGAGGCGAGCACAGGGCGTCACGTAGTAGCTGTTTGAGGGTCAAGACACTATAAGGGATTATGAAGCGACTTGTCCGACCCACCGCCTCCCGTGGGAATACGACAAGAACCGTAAGCCGCGAAACCGCCAGAATTCTTCTCTGTTCTCTATGTGCTCCACTTTTCATCATTCCATCATATACAGTCTCTTTGTCCGCTGTAGTCCGCTCTCACAGCTTGCCTCGAAACCCTCATAGCAGCCCCGCCTTGCTCTTGAACGCATTGATCAACCCGTTTGTACTGCTGTCATGCTTGCTCACCTCTCCCTTACCCTCAAGCTCACCCTGGATGCTCTTCGCAAGCGCCTTGCCGAGCTCGACACCCCATTGATCGAAAGAGTTGATGTTCCAGATCGCGCCCTCCGTGAAGGTGAGGTGCTCGTAGTAAGCGATCAGCGCACCGAGCGTACCAGGCGTGATCTTCTGCGCCAGGATGCTCGTCGTGGGCCGGTTTCCGAGGAAGGTCTTGTGAGGAATGAGCTCATCAGCAGCGCCCTCGGCTTTGACAGCTTCGGGCGTCTCGCCGATCATCAGTGCCTCTGCTTGCGCGAAGTAGTTTGATGCGAGCAGCACTTGGTGCTTGTTGCCCTCGATCGGGTTATGGCTCTCCGCCGCGAGGATGAAGTCCGTGGGAATGAGTTTGGTGCCCTGGTGCAGGAGCTGGAAGAAGGAGTGCTGGGAGTTTGTGCCTGGCTCGCCGAAAACGATCGGGCCGGTAGTGTACTTGACGTAGTCGCCGGAGCGGGTAATGGCTTTGCCGTTGGATTCCATGGAGAGTTGTTGCAGGTAGGCGGCGAAGCGGTGCATGTATTGGTCGTAGCTGGGACTTTGTTAGTACGAGCACATGCAAAGGGAGTGAGGACGGAAGCTTACGGAGCGACCAAGTGGGTTTGTGCACCGAAGAAGTCGGAGTACCAGACGCTGAGAAGGCCGCCGAGGACTGGGATGTTCTTCTCGAGTGGTGTGGTGAGGAAGTGGTGGTCCATTGCGTTCGCGCCTGAGAGGAACTCGTGAAAGTTGTCCCAGCCGATGTACAGCGCTACGCTGAGCCCGATCGCGGACCACACGCTGTATCGTCCACCGACCCAGTCGCTGAAACCGAACATATTCTTCGTGTCGATGCCGAACTTGCTCACCTCCTTGTCGTTCGTCGACAGCGCCACGAAGTGCTTCGCGATGTGCTTGTCCTCCTTTGCGTGTCCCAAAAACCAGTTCTTCGCACTCGTAGCATTCGTCACAGTCTCCGCAGTCGTGAATGTCTTGCTCGCGACCAGAAACAAGGTTGTCTCTGGATCGCTATCCTTCAGTGCTTCGGCGATATGTGTGCCATCGACATTGCTCACAAAATGCAGCTTCATGCCCTTCTTGCCGTAAGGCTTCAGCGCCTCCGTGACCATCACTGGCCCGAGATCGGATCCACCAATACCGATGTTGATGATCGTGTCGATCGGCTTGCCGGTGTAGCCCTTCCACTCGCCGGAGCGGACTTGCTCACTGAACTCTTTCATGTGTGCTTGCACAGCGTTTACTTCCTCGACAACGCTCTGGCCGTCGACTTTCATCTCATCGTTCTTGACGTTGCGCAATGCTACGTGATACACAGCCCTCTTCTCGGTGAAGTTGATCTTCTCGCCCTTGAACATGTCATCGCGGAGTTCTTCGAGCTTGGCCTCCTTTGCGAGCTGAACGAGCAATGACAGTGTCTCTTCGGTGATGAAGTTCTTCGAGAAGTCGAAGATCGTTTCGCTCTTGTCGGCCGAGTTCTTGAAAATGTGCGAGAACTTCTCGTAGCGCTGGGGATCTTTGGCAAACTCCTCCTTGAGGACGATGGCCCGGCCGAGCTTGTCGTGGTGCTCAGTCAGGGACTTCCACGCGGAAAGCTCGGTGGCTTGTGAGAATCCTGGCATCTTTGTGGTGGTGTGCAGGAGTTTTGTTGACAAGCTGTGTGAGTTTAGTGAGGTTTCTTGACTATGGTAGGCGCTTGGGGAAGATGCATGGGGTTTTGAGCTTCGAGGCAGGAGCCAGTGGTCTACTTACTCAATGCAGTGCGTCGATTGACTATGATGCCGTGCAGTCGGTTATTTGAAAGATTTGTCGAGTGAAAGTCGGTTATATGAGTGTAGGAAACGCCTCACCGAAGCTCAATGTTCCCAAACAAATGTCGACGACCGCTGAGGCTTGCCCCACCATAGCGTCACTGGTGGGGCATCCCGAAAGGTACCACAACACTCCCACCTACAGTGCACGTGTGACGGGTTCGCGCGGAAAGTGAGTAAGCTCTTGTAAAGCATTCTGAGGAAGTCAAGGCCGACGTAGGAGTCTTTGGTTCATTGGGCGATACGCTGCATAGGGACAACTACGAACATGGACTGGTCGAGATCTCACTAAACAACGCCATTGACTGACTAGCGTGCTGCACCGGGTAAATGCAACAAGGTCAACGAAGTTCGTGTTGCCCAAGTTGCGACCAAGGCTAGTCAATGCGTTCCAGCATCGTCCAAAGTGGCTGCTCCTGATCAGTCTGTGTGTAAGCTGAGATCACGAAGTGCCCAAGCGCTCAAAGGTCAAATGATACATGAAGATTCACACATCGCCCGCCCCTAGCATTGGGCCTCCCCCAGCCCAGCGCTCTATCCTTGTAGTGATTCTGGAACCGTCTCGGGTGACGTTTCGATGCCCAATGCTCTACTAATCAATTGCGATCCTTGCTCCAATACATCTCGTTCGTGACATGAAGTCATGGAACGTCACTTGCTGGCGGCCACGCCAAATCTAAGGCAGTGCATGCAGAGAGAACGCCGTGATCAAGGCATGACCGAAGAGACGATGAGAACGGGGAAGTAAATCTGTATGGCGAAACAAGTTCTTTTAATTTCCACGGCCGCGACCCTCTCTGCCGTGCTTGCCTTTCCATGCGAATGCACGGCTATTAGCACTCGTGTAATACTATATTATTGTGCCAACGCTTGTATCGGGTCGCGTTAAACACAGCCTGCTCCCCTACTACGAGTAATTTTGATGCAGCTAGACCTCCAGCTGCGCTTCTTCACAAATGGGTCGGTCAACGCTTCAAGAGCAAGGCGGTAGTGTTATGGAATAACCCCGGGGTAGGTAGAGGAAATGGCAATGATATAGGAAGGTTACAGCGCCTAGGTAGTGGGGAGTTATAAGGTCATGAGAGCTTTGTAAGAGATAAACATGAGACCTCCGCTTGCTTACAGATTCCGTGCTAGTGTATTCGAAGTGCCGCTTTCTCAGCGGAGCGAATGCGAAGCTGCACGTGACGAACGAGCTAGAGAGACAGCCACTACGTTGTCAACTGATCTTGTCGCGCGACACACAGCGTCGTGTCAGTCCACATGCACATGAATCTTGGTACCGAGCTCCACCATGCGTAAGGTGTCTGCTGTAAAGTATGCGGTCAGCTACCGACAGTACGAGATCTCGGTTGCGGATAGTAGATACATGTCTCCGCCGTAAGTTCTCGACGCAGTCGACAGATCAGGCGACAGTGGGTCAGCTTAGGGGGTAGGTCAGTGAATCAGGGTCAGAAGGATGAGAGAATGATGAGTCGAGGCAGCAGGCTTGCTCTCGTCCTCTGCCGACCATGGCGCCCTTATGAATACACTTCTTGTTCGGCATTATACCCAATAGCTCTTGTTCTGTACTGTCCGCGGCTTAGGACCGAGACTGTACGCAGCGAGATCGTAAAGCGTCTGACTCCCAAGCTCTAAAGTGATTGTATAGCGATCGTAGCGGATCAAGTGTGCTGTGTGCTACGGAAGGCATGTAGTCTTGTTCCCGACTCATTGAATGAACACACGTAGATATGCTTTGAGCTTCGTCCCGTGCCCAACGCTCGTGATAGCGCAATGGCTGTATTCACACAGACGGGCTCGGTGTCAAGGCTGCCTAGGCATCACAGACGGAGGTATTCACACTTCCGATTCGGCTGCGAAAGAGGCCGAAGAAGCAATCCGAAATACTGTCCCGATCGCAGGTCAGGCCATGCCATGTGCTCAAGGTTACACCGCTACGTGGTATTGTGACTAAGTTGGGCTGTCGCGTGGACTTCCCCTGATGGAGGACTACCACGAGGTCAATGGCAATGGCTTCAGCTTGTCGCTTGTGTGCATGCGCAGATAGTGAAAGCCCAAATGTCGTTAGGAGGCTAGCCATAGCTGTGCGGTCGAGGAAAGCCGTCGATGCACTAAACCCGACTGCATATGCGGCAAAGTTTCTGGGACCAGACGCCCATTCGAGGAACTATTGCGTTGTTTGGAAGGAGATTCAGCTGCCCGGTTGGCTCGTCGGCTATCAGTACCTTCCACGAATCTCCGCCGGTATCAATGACACTTCGATGTGCCCGACCACGTTGCTTTTGGCTGGTTACTAATGTATTTCGTAACTCGTGCGGGCTGGAGATGTCGTGAACTTCTGGAGCTCGATATGATCGTGCCGAGTCCATGGAGTCGGGACGCGAACCGAAGGACAGCTCCGAGGCAGCATAGTGGCGTTTAGGTGTTGCATATTGTGACAGGTCCCAGACATGGAAATTTGGCCAACGGCATTTCGGCATAAATATTGTGCCTTGCCGAAATTTTGATGGCTCCAAGTGCTGCGTTCCAGGATCTGGTAGTTCTCTCTTGCTAGTAGGTGAGATGAATTCGCCTGTTGGTGCCTACTGGTTGAACCAGCTCAGGTCGGGTATTTACCACAGCAGCAGCTTTACCAACACCGGCCTCTGCCATAGCGTGCAAAGTTACTTCGCCGCTAAAAAGCCGTATGCGGCATTGTCGGGAACAACATTCGCATCGCTGCATATCTCCTATTACCTAAATCGCAGCTTCTGGACAGGAGACGCAGTCCCCCGAATTGGCGTAGGTGCGAGCAGTGGGCAGTGCCGCGATAATCATCGCTAATGTTCTCTCATGTGCTACCGCGTCGATTCGCAGATTAAGCAATCAGACGGGAACCCAACAACCTAGTCGCGACGCTTGTTGAATGCTGTGTAGGCGCGCAGTGATTGCTGCATGTCGAGACTGTGGCTTTAGGCACCGATCTAGTGTCACCAGGTCTTATTGTCAACCGCTGAACGCCCGTGGCGTGGAGTGTTTGCGTGGAGCCACTTCCCATGCAGGCGCCCATGTAGGTTAGACTATGTGTCCTCGAGCAAGGTTGAGCATTCACTTGCCGTGCACCGCTGGCAGATGTCAAGGAGGGCTTACAATCACCCTCAGTGGCTCTCTCAGACTCTCGGCAATTCGCACGGCCCATCTCGTCCTATTAATGTTGGGCTCGGAGAATCGTACAGGTCTCCAAAATATTGACTCCACTAGACTGAACCAAGCGCCGTTCCCACGGTCTCGCTGCGGCCCTACGGACGGCCTCGTGTCGCCTCCCGAGCTCCAGGGTCGTGACTCGTGATGCGATTGAAGGTGGACTACGCGTGCTTGCCCTCGCAAGAGCGTGCATCTTATGCTGCCTCTCGCCCAATGTGTGCCAGGTCTCACTTCCGTCACCTGTCGGAGTAAATCGCGAGCTCTCGGTGGTCGAAATTGACAGGGTAGCCGCGATCTGTGCGTACACCGCTAGCACGTGAGAGAGCAGGAGCATGCTGAGCACGGCATAGGATTGCATGTAGGCGAGGAAGCTGCCAGAGCTACAGCGTTAGCGTCTAGAGTCGAGGGCTCGGCCGTTCGGGCAAAGACCCTTTCGCTGTCATACTCGATGAGCACGCGGCAGTGGTCCATCGGGCACAAGCCCTTGAAGCTGGTGTGCCGCTTAAGATGCAACAGGTCGAGTAGCTCCGGTCATCTGGCTTGATGGCTGCCACCCATCCCTGACTGCTCCCTCTAGCCTACGCATGCGATCTCAACCTCGATCAGCATAAGCAACAAGGTAACATGTTGGTTCTTCTCACCAGTCCGCGACTTGAATGGCACCGGGAACACGCCCTCTACACAGCTCCAGAATCGATCATCTACCACAGTTCGACATCACGTCGAAGCGTTGAAGTCTCTCTAGAATCCTGGAATTGGCTGACGGGTGTTCGATATCATGTTTGCCATGGCACAGCCAAGGAACGAAATCATAATCCAGCGTTACGGTAGAGAATACTCTGCTTTCGGCATCAGGCAGGGCATCAATTTCTTACCGGTGGACTCCGTATGTCTTCATTGTCGAATTCATCGACCCTCGCATCAAACCTGTAGCCGTGACTGATCGCCACTGCAGGACGAACAGGACCGGCTGGGGGAGTTTGAAGATCTTATTTATCAACTGCGAGGCGATGGGTACTTGCCCAGACTGCTCCAGGATAGTGAAGAAGACGAGATCAGTGGTGAGGCCGTGCTCGACTGCGGCTTTGGTAGCGGGGCATGGATTCAGCGTGTGTTGGAAGACCACGAACAAGCAGAAGTGAGTAGGTGGTATCAGCCACACCATGAACTTGCAATGCGGACACTCACACCTGTCCAAGATTACTGGGATTGATATTCACATTGGCCGGCGCGATAGCGAAGAAGATCTGCCGGCCGCTGTAGCTGCTGAAGAGTTCGACCGTGTCCGACGGGATCTCAATGTCTCTTTGTATGGTTCCAGTCTACGGCCCAGGTCGTTCAAGCTTGTCAACTGTAGCTGTATCGCAGAAGGCATCAGCATCCAGCGTTGGCCTCGAATGATCAGCGAGATGAAAGAGCTGCTCCAGCCTGGTGGCTACCTGCAGATGATAGAACCGCACTACCTATTCCAGTCGGAGGCCGGAAACGTGCGCGGTTATCCCATGCTGGATAGCTGGTGGAACAGGTATAAGCGAAGCCTCCAGGCCCGTGGCAGATACCATGACCTCGGGCCTCGTCTTGAGGGACTACTGCGGACGGGAGGTTTCGTAGACATAGAGACTGAGGTGATAACGGCGCGCATCGGCGACTGGCACGAGAGTATGCCGTGCTGGCTAAGTAATTGCTGCCTTCCAGCGCATCCGCTGACCTTCAGACAGCCCTTCCTCTCGGAGACCGCATCCAAGAAAATCTACTAGAGATGATCTCTTCGTGGTCGCTGCATCCGTTCGCAGTGGCATTTGGGGCATCAGGGCAACGTGCTGTTGCGGAGCTAAAAGACCGGATCCGCGGAGAGATGTCGGATCATTCCTTGAAACTGTACTACAGAATGTATGCTCGCCCTCCACGCTCTTCTTGTTACGACTGACGTCCCGCAGATACGTCGCCTATGGGAGGAAGCCACAGGCGGGTACCAGATGAATTCTTCACTGGGCTGTCCGTTGGTGATAGGTACTTTCGTGACAGACGGTACACCGCCAGGGTGAAGATCAGGATGAAGTCGAAAGAAAGTTCGAATTAAGGAGCAAAGTCCCAGACCACCGGGTCATGCTGACGTTTGAGCTCGCGACTATGAGACACAAAAAAAGGTTTACCTTACAACCTCACTGAGAATGCAGGCTCGAAACGACCTAGTATGAGCTCAACACGCAAGAAGGAAACAGAGCGTACGACCAACGCCAGCTGTTCGTATTCCAAATCACGGAATGGCAGGAGGCATCGCTTACAACAACGCGCAACTCGATGGACGCATGCAGAGACTCGACCGACGCCACTATGGTCCCGTGCCGAGCACCTGCCTGGTGGATGGTCGAGGTTCTACAGTTCGGGGCCGGCCTTGGAATGAGTATCCTGGGCTACATCGAGAGCAGTGTAGGCAGGTCAAACGATCTGGACGTATCGCCTGCCGAGCGCTTTAGGCACAATGTCAAACAATTCGATTGATCGCCACGCGACTGGCGCTGAGCCGTCCTAGAGACCCGGACGTTGACACGATCGACGATATCCACGCACGCACAGTAGCTGCATCCCGGCTGCTTTGGCGAGGATCCCGTACAGCTAGTGCGCAGCGGCAAGCCAATGCCGCGGCGGCGTTCAGCCATTCCTGGGCGACGTCAGCGCGTGCGTATCGGGGCTTCCCCGTGCATGTTTAAAGATGTCGTCCACTGCCTCGTCACGGTCTAGGTAGAGCTGCAGGGTCGGTCTCTATTTGCGCCGCAGGCGAGATACTTCGACTACTACAGGTACTCGGTAAACGGCTCCGGTGGACGAGCACAGACGTGATATGTTTTGATGGCACTGAGCGTTGCACGCTTTGGGACTTCACCGAGCAACAGCGAAAGACACAGGGTCGCTCAGATGTGGCTGCGAACGACACGACCTATTCAGGCAATCACCACGCCAGATGTCAACCACGACACCATCGCAAAGCAGAGCAGCAGAAAGTTCGTAAACTTATAGAGTACACACATTTGTCACTGCCCGGCTGATCTTAGCGTCATATATTGCGGATCGCACAAACGGTACCAGGTCCATTCATAATATCGATAATGTCTCAGCTTGGGGTCCTCCTTGTACACCTGCTGTGTGGATATCGAGACCACATATTTCTAGCATCCCACAGTCAAGCAAAGCCATCACAGCTCTCACAAATGCACAAAATGGCCACTCTGTCCTCCCGCCAAATGCCGTCATTTCCCGGCAGCTCCCCCAGCCATAACCTCCACAACCCCCTCGTCAATCAACGGACCTCTGTATATCTTCTTCGCCCTCACAAAGTACCAGATTGCACTCAATATCATCACCCCTCCCGTCACTACCACACTGTAGTTCATTGTACTAGCGTCCACGGGTGTCTCAGGCGGCCACACAGACCAGAAGATGACGAAGATCATATAAGTGCAAGCGTAAGCGTTGTTGAGTATGCCGAAAATACCGGGAATGTGCCATGGACCCCATATCAACGGAGTAGAGATTACGCTTGCTTGTAGGGGGTTCAGGGTGGGCTGGTCATAGTGGCTAGCGAAGAACTCGG
>JAVRRP010001190.1:0-10865 GCA_036872775.1 Oleoguttula sp. CCFEE 5521 | reverse complement strand
TTTCCCGCCTCCAGCCGTCGAATCTCATTTCCCGCCTACGCAGCAGCAAACCCCGGATCACACACAATTTTCCCCACTTCACTACTAGCCGGCTCCAGGAAAGACCAAGCCCCCTTTCCGCCATCAGCAAATGTGACATCCTCATTCTCACCCCTAGCCAACTCGATGACCTCGCCCTCAAGATCCAAGATCTGGCACCTCAGCGCCTGGTTCGCTACATCATTGCCCACAGCCAGCGTAACGCTGTTGTAAGGTCCACTACTACCAACAGGTTTCTGGCGCTCGCGTTCGAGTCCAGCGTCGCGAAAAGCAGTCTGGGTGGCCAGATTGCCGTCCGAGAGCGTAACGCGGATGTCCAAGTCGAGAGCCTCGCCGGTGTTAACGACAGGAGCTGCACCTTTGACGAAAGCAGGATCGCAGATAATAGTTTTCACCTTCTGCGTCCCATCCCGCAAAGTCCACTCCTTGGCCTCCCCGCCATCAGCAAAAGTCGTGTCCAAGTTCTCGCCGCGGACGACCACGATGGGGTTGTTACGGCTATCGAGGATCTTACAGCGGAGGGCTTTGTTCTTGACGCCTTCGCCGAGGCGGAGGGCGACGGTTTTGAATGGTCCTGTGGAACCGGTGGGCCTTTTGGTCTGGCGAAAGTCCTCGATGAAGCGGGTTTGCGAGCCGAGCTCAGCGCCTGAGTCGGCGAGGATGACTTGCACGGTGGTATCCTGAGCTGCTGCGGCGAAGGAGAAAGTGGCGGTGATGAGAGGGAGGAGAAGAGTGGTGTAGTGCATGGTTGCTGGGGTGAGGGTGCTGTTGAACTTGTGGTTTTGTGTATAGGTAGATCGATGTGGTGGAGTATGAAGAAGCTCGTGGGAGATGATGCTGCTGGTGAGTGATTGGGTGCTGTTGCTGATGCTCTCTGGGAATGCAGACGCGCGCTCTCATACTTATCCCCATCCTCTCTAGAGAGCACTCAAAAATGAGTTACGATGTTCACCAACATAGCACCTTACGCAAGCCAGCGAGCTGTTTCTTGCGGTCCCAGCCCCAGAGGCTGATGCCTTGGCCAACAGCATAAGACCTTGGTGATCTCCAGTCAAAAGTGAAGCATCGTGCTTGTGCTGACCCCAAGAGTCTTGTAAGGTTTGCCAAGGCTTGATCAAGTAATCAGGATGAGTGTGGCGCGAATCCTGTCAGCACTGCCTTACAAGCGCCGCGCCTGGCGGTATAGCGCAGGCTAGCCGCAGGCGAAGTAGGGTAGAATCGTTCAGTCCTGACCGTCGGTCTCGCTCCGCTAATACTCCGAAACGGAATGCCTGCGCAACACCGTAGCCACATAGCTGCGGCGCTTCGCTGCAGGCTGCAGCATCTCGGCGCCGGTCTCGTTTCCCATAGATACAGCCGCAGAAAGCTCGTTACCACAATGGGACAGACAGTAGCGCTACTGAAAGTCCCCAAGAGATCGGAGAAATGGACCCACCTGGTCCAGTCTCGACATACGCCATCAATAGAGCAGGACGTGCCGCAGATGGCACTTCGTTCATTCCAGCGGTACTTATTGAAGGGCTTCGGTGCCCCTAAAGGTTGGTATACTACATTAGTCCATGTCAATAGCTCCAACAGAAGATGACCACGGAGGAAGAAAGCGTGCTCCAACCGTCGTTTGCCACGGCAGCTTCTTCCTAACGATTCTTTGGCCCGAGTCTGTGGAATTCGCCCACTAGCACTGCGTATCTGGTGAAGTGGAAGCCGTTCTCCATAGTGCTAGATGTATGACAAGACCTCGTCGCTCGATGCCCGAAACACCCGCTAACCCGATCACTGCCCCTCAAAGCCCTCAAGTCCCTCCCCAAACAGCGCCGGTAATACTCGAGATAGTATTGCTAACCGTCTGGCTCACATCTTCGCTAGTCGTTTTCGTCTTCTGCCCGCTCAACTGTGATGGTGTCAGTACCTTGCCCCTTGCACACACAAGCACGCGTTTCAACCTACCTCCATCCCGACACTCCGATGCAATTGCACCAGCCAGTCGACGTAGCTGCTCGCCTCTCCATTGCGATCTTCATACAGCAGCCTGGCGAACTCATATTCCGCCCCGTCGAGCCCTTGCCGCGCGAGCTGGATGGCGAGTCCTTTACTGCCCCTCTGCGACTCGAGATGCAAAAGAACGTTCCGTACTTGGGCGTTGAGATGTGTTTCGAGTACCGGCAGCGCATTTAGATTGGGGTCCAACGCCTGCAGGCTACTCATGCCCTCGCCGAAGAGATCCTCCAGCAAGTTGGGTGAAGTCTGTGCATGCAGCCAGAGCAGCAAGATCTGCCCATTGTCAACGATGTAGACACCGCCTTCCTCTATGCACGCGAAGCTCGTGCGGATAGCGGCAGGCATCTTGAGATGGCCGGTGTCGTCGGCGAAACCTTCGCCGGGCTCAAGGTTGTGTACTGCTAGCATGCGAGGGTAGAGATACAGACTCGTCTCCGCGGGTCCCATGCCTTTCAGCATGCGTGCTTCTTGGATGCGCCGGTCGGTGGGTTCTCGTCCACCTTTGATGGCACGTGACTTGAGCAGGCCGAGGCTGTACATGGCGAACTCCTTGAGTCCCTCTGGTAGAACCAGCTGTCCGCTCGCGTGACCACCAGAACTGTGCTTTCGATACCCGGCCAGAATCTCCACTGTTTTGTCCTGCAGCGCCTGGCGAATATCTTTCAGACTGCGATCGCCGATCTTGGCTACGGATTCCTTTGCCATGATTGAGAGGACTGCGTCTTGGTCGACAAAGCGCATGGCGTCGCGGGCCGACTCCGAGACGCGGGCGACGATGTTGGAGCAGCGGACGCGACGCTGGCCGGTGGAAGTCGTATAGAGGAGAGCAGATTGGAAGTGGGCGTCTTGTTTGGGATCTAGCTTGCCGTCATATGAGAAGGTCACACTCATACCAGTCTCTTGTGTGATGCTCGCAAGCTCAAGATCAGCACCGAATGTATGTTGCGTGAAGTTGCCACTGTAATGGGCTACCTGCAGTCCGTTAGAGCATCGTACCTTCATCAGTGATGCGAAGCCTTGCTCTCGCTGCACGTTGTGCTCAAGCTCCTTTCGTAATCGCAGAGTGTCTCTTGGATAGGACCAGTTCGGGTAGTAGTAAGTCTCGCCGCCGGTCTTCTCTGCAACATAGCCGATTGAGGCGATATCAAGATAGCCACCAGCAGGTGCCGCGAGGAAGAAGTCGATGCCAGCTCCAGCCTTCACTAGATCTGCCTGTAGCTTCTTGAGCCCAACATACTCCGTCTTCAGCAGAGCTTTGTGCTGATCGCTGTCTTCGGTCGTAGTCGTACCCTTGTCTCGCACGAACAGCTTGCCCGGCCCGTAGGTAGGTAGACTTCCCAGTGAGCATATGATCTTGCCACCAGTGTCGTTCAGTGTTGCCAGTGCCGCTTGTAGGATCGGCAGCAACGCTGGCTCGGCATGCTTAATGTTGTAGAACATCTGTGGTGTCTGCTTCAGCAGCTTGACAATATTCGACTTGCACTCTGCGGGATCTACAAAGAGATGCTCTGGTGAGATCGCAGCGAATGGGTCCTCCAGATCCGACATCACTAGTTGTTGTGGCGACGACAGCAGTGCCGAAACGTTGTAGAAATGCATCTCGCGATCAAATGTAACGAAGCCGACCCGTGCGCCTGGTGGGAGCTTGCTTGGCTGCTGCTCGACTTCCTCCTCATCGTCCTCATCCTCATCGGGTATCGTAAGATCATCACCATACAATGCAGCCAATACACCGTCACACACACCCTGCAGAAACCCTCTCGAGCAAGACTCAGCACTTGTGTCAAGCACGAAAAGGTATCGCATCGGTACGGGAGGTTTCGACCAGTACTCCTTGGGCACCAGGAACTCACACGTACCCAGCGTGAGTTCTGGCCGTTGTGCACGGTCGACTCGGATGCCGGAAGGATCCGTGGGTGCAAAGTACTCTGGTCCGACCTCGTTAGGGTGGCCGCAGAGGTTGCATGTCATCCTGTTACCGCCATTCGAGAAGATCATGAAAGGATTGATGTAGGCTCTACATCGCCGACATCGTGGTGGTCCGACGTCGCCAAAGTCGAGGACTGGTATTGCTTGCTCGCCCTCGGCTTGCTTTGCTAAGGGTTGCAAGACCAGTCCTAGCGGCAGACCAGTGTGATGAAGTTGCTCATTCGAGCTGGGTATCGTATTGAGCGTGAGTCTTGCGTGCTTTGGCGAAGCACTACCTTGATCGAACGCAACAAAAGACGTCGTCGCAGGTGGAGGCACATGCTGCTCCATTGTAGGGTACACATGCGTCTTGTAGTGCTCTGCAGCTGTGTCGCGACTCAGTGGTACGCTGGGGATCTGATTCGGGTCGACTCTATTCGATCCAGGCGCTCCTTGCTGTCCATGCTGGCCAGAGTCCATACTGATAGGCGTACCCTGGGGCATAGGCGATGGCATTGGAGGCTGATTGAGAGACTGCGATTGCCACGGCTGACTTGTCTGCTGCCATGCCTGCCCGTTCTGACCTGCTTGGCCGTTCGGTGCACCATTCTGCATGCCATTGTACTGCTGAGCACTTGCCTGAGGCTGCTCGATCTGGTGGTAGGCGTGCCTGTCTTTCTTCTTCCGCACAGGTTGTGATCCTGCCCCGTCCATGCCCATCTGGCCAAACTGCTGGTTCAGCCCGTCCACACTTGGCTGGCCGTACATCTGCGGTGTCGAAGCCTGCTGACTAGACATGGGTGTTGGTAGGCCAGAACGGCTAGTCGGTGGCTGTGGTACTGAAGTTGGTGCACCTGCGAAGTACCCGTCCTGTGGCTGGCCTACTGGAGCTCCCCGCTCGTATGGGGATGGCGCAACAGGAGGACGCCATCCTGACTGCTGCCGCTTCGCTGGGGGTCGCTCTGTTGCTGGGGTGTTGAACGCCGAGGTCACCGGGCTGCCAATCTGGAAGGACATCTGGCCTGAGTAAGGTGGCCACTGTGCGGCAATTGTTGGACGTAATGTGGACGAAATGTTACCGCATCATGGAGCTTTCTGTTGACCTAGGGACTTTCCTTGACAACTTGGAGGACACGAAGTATTGCTGGCCGGAATGTAGCTCTCCGTCCTCGTGAAGCCAGACGGAACTCATATGCAGCATGCCACATGTAAGCCACGACAACTTTCCCATGTGAGCGCCCCACTCTAAAATCGTGACACCGTGCCACTTTCGCGACCCGAATGACATCATGCCTCCTGCATCTCTCCATCGCACCTGCCTCGAGTCGAGCTTCGAGTCCATCCCAACTTCGACGTCCCAATCCTCGACTACGGGCAGTGACAATCCGATCAGTCTTCCCACAATGGCAACCTCCGCCTCCACTGCGGCTGCAGCTCCAATCCACGACCTCACAAAATGCACCACCTGCGCCTCTACACCCCCAAACCTCCTCTAATGCGTCCGCTGCAAAGCAGTTCCTACTGCAACAAAGACTGCCAAAAGTCCAACTGGAAATCCCACAAACCTCTCTGCCCTCTGCTCGCCTCCGGAGCGACTCTCGAAGAGGCTCGCGAAGCGCTGCCTCTAGACCCTGATGTAGCTACCCGCGCACAGTACACCGCGCGATACCTCCGAGCTCCAGTGCCAGAGAATGCGTCGCCGCACTGGCTGAAGTATTTCAATGGGCTAATGAAACTTGTGAGGTTACTTGGAGAGCATGAGGGTATGGCGCGAAATAACTCGCAGACGTTCAACACGCCAGCATTTGAGAAGAATAATGTGTACTTTGCATGGGACTTTGTGGGCAGGACGTTGGTAAGTATCACCTTGCGAGTTCCTGAAGTTCTCGGCACGGTACTCATGCCTTCCTCTAGACTTTCATCTCCAGAGTCCCACCCACAATGCAACGGATGACACAGGAAGACCGCGAAGCCTGCAACGACACTAAGAGCCGAACGGCCCTGATCACCAATCTCATATTAAATAGGCAGAAGATGATCAATATGGTCGACCAGCCGTATCAGCACCTCAACACAGTGCACCCTGAGATGTGTGACGAGGTCATAGTAGCTGCACGAGCGTTGAGATGAGCTTGACTCTAACACAGTGGCCGCTTGTGTCATGGGAGCTGGACTCCGATTCTATACGTGTCTATAATCATCTATCATGGCGGCGTCAATCCCAAGAACAGCGGCAGGAGCTCTGCGGGCTCCTCGTAAAAGTCAAACATCACGATCCCCAGCCTCTTGCCCTGCATCGTCTTCAAGAACGGCACAAGCTGCTGATTTACGCCTCCGTCTGGCGTGGCGGCCCCATCACCCAACGCCTGGATCTTTGGCGTGATGGGCGGTAAGTGCGCAATGTTCGTACTACTCGCGAACGTCCAAAACAGGTCATCTGGATGTGAACCGCTAGCTGCGTACTCCAAATGCGATACGGTGGCATTGATCTTGTAGCGGATATTCAGCTCTGCGGTACTGTTTACCGCAGTGTTCGGGGAGTAATAGTCTTCGATGTAGGCAGTCCCTTTCGTAGTAGTGTCATAAACCAGAGTGATGTCGGGGCCGTTGTCCGTCCATGCTGAAGGGCTGAAGTGCAGTCCTGGCATTCCGGCCGTGTATGATGCTGGCAGGAGAGTCAGATCGAATCGCCGCAGCAGTACGATCTTGCCCCGAGCATCGCCTAGAGTGCCTAAGGTGTGGTCCTGCTTGATGTACCGTTTTGCGGCTGCGGAAGTAAGCTCAGAATACAGTAGCGTTTGCACGCCTGCGTCATTCGCCGAGTACCGCGATGTAGACCCTTCGTATTGGAACGAGAGGAACAGAACTTCGCTTGGGTGCGAGTCAAGCCAGGAGTAGAACGCAATCAAGACGTCGCCCACTGTCGCTGTCTCAGACTGCAGACTAGGTCCATGCCAGAATACTAACGTCGAGTTTGTCACGTCGTGCGCATACCGTAGATCGAATGCGCGGATCCCGTTATCAAGCATGTCGATGAAGGATCGCGATTGGCAGCGGAACCAGTCCGGTGGGTAGCTGGGGTCGGAGACAAGGGCTACGATCGGTTTTAGAGCATCTTGCGTCGCTTGGGAGTAGTTCCATGTCGCTGAGTCGTGGGTGCCGGGGATGTTGAGGTGGGTTAGGAGCGTGGAGTCGGGGTATGTAGACATCCAGTGTGAGATTTTGGAGTTGTTCCTCTGGGGAAGCCCAAAGATCGGTGAGGCCTGTTGGAGTGTCTGAGTCAAGGCGAAATCGGCTAGGTAGGAATTCGCGTGGCCATGGTGACTGGCATTCTTGGAAGGCGAGCCATCGCTTCCGCCGCTGAAGATGGCGAAGATGTAGAGGATCGTGGCTGATACGGCTAGCATATTGACGTAGAGGACGATGTTGCGAGCGGAGAGGGATGGGAGAGACATGTTCCAGTGTTCGATGAGAAGTACTTGTGGATCAATTGCGCCTACCGAGGCCCAGGTCGTAGCTGTGACCTGGTGAGATCGACCGGCGATGTTCGTTGATGAGCGTGGCCGCAGGCTTTCAAGCCATTGGCTTCACGGGTGTAGTAGCAGTCGCATCGTGCATTCGGACGCCTGCAGCGCCAGCGCAATGAGGCCACTCATCCGTGGACAATATGGAGGGGGGGTCGTACACAACACCTCTTGATGACGAACGCGCATGGCGTCGCTGTTGACGGGAAGTCGTTGCTTGAAGGCGCCACCAAAGTCCGAGCTCAGATGCTTGACCTTCCGAGCCCGTAGGTCGAGGCTGGCACATATCTACTCTCTGAACATCCATACAATGATCGACCCGCGGTGATATGTCCTTTGACATCGATGATGAGGACCGCGAACACCACTACCGCCAGTATGGCCGGCCGAGGAAGCAGTCGACCTTGCCATCGCTGGCATCGTTGCGCCGTTCGCGAATTCCCTACTACGCCCTGATCGCATGCGGTCTCTTTGCCTTGATCTACCTCCTGTCTGGACGGCAAGAATCCGCGGTCGACTGGAAGCGCTTCGCCTATAGTCTCTATGCCACGGACTCCCACAGCCTTTGCAATGCCATCCTTGTTATGGACTCGATGAGGCGGCTCGGGACCAAAGCGAACACAGTCTTGCTATATCCGCAGCAATGGGATACTACAGTGCACAGCAAGATGGACAGGACAAGCCAGCTTCTGGGAATGGCTCGAGATACATACAAAGCACAGCTCTACCCCATCCAGCTGCTAGGCGAGAACGGCGTGACAGAGCCAGGCACCCTCAACTCCGAATCAGGCTGGGACACCTCCATCACGAAGCTCCTAGCTTTCGACCTGATCTTCTACGACCGCGTAATCCATCTAGACTCCGACATTACCCTGCTCAAGAATCTAGACCACCTCTTCCTCCTTCCCAAAACCCCAATAGCCATGCCCCGCGCATACTGGTCCGACGTATCATCCAAGTCTGACGACCAAGCCCAGCCCTGGCCCCTGACGAGCCTCCTCATGGTCCTCGAGCCAAGCCGTACAGAACTCCGATACATGCTCGAAACACTCACAAGCTGGCGCATAGACTCGAACTTCACCTCCGGCAAAAAGTACGACATGGACCTACTAAACTACCGCTTCGGCTCCTCCGCGCTAGTCCTCCCTCAACGCCCCTACGCTCTCCTCACAGCCGAGTTTCGCCGCCCTTCGCACGACCACTCCACCTACCTCGGCGTGCCAGACGCGCTCGTCCGCTGGGATGCGCAGAAAGCTTTCGACGAGGCATATCTGGTGCATTTCAGCGACTGGCCGTTACCGAAGCCTTGGACTATGTGGCCGCCTGAAGGACTGGCGGAGATACAGCCGAATTGTACGGGTGGAGGAGGAGCGTGTGCGGAGAGGAGGATCTGGAAGGGGCTATATGAGGATTTTAGGAAAAAGCGGAAGGAGGTGTGTAAGATCCTGTCGGTACCAGCGCCGCAGTGGAGTAAGTGGAAGGAGGAGCATGGGGCGGGGTGACGGAAATTGTAGGTGTGTATATTTGTACAACTGATGTGACAAGTAGGTCTGGTTGTTGGTAAACCATCTGCCGTTTCATCTACTCACGATATCCCATCTCCGTACGATACCGCGTCTCGTGGGGACTAATCTGTTCCACTGATGCAGCAGCACCGCAATGCACAGCTATGGCCTTTCCAGCATTGACCCAGCCATGACAGATCAACTTCACGATAATGCAAAGCACCAAGATCCAGCACAACCGACCTACGCTTCTCGCACTTGGCGCCGAGCTCGCTTTGTTTGAGCTGTCCAACGCCCTTCCTAGTAGCCTTGTGTTCACTGCAGGCTTGCTGGCTGCTCTATGCTTGAGCTATCACGGAAGCCGAAGATCCCCCGCCTTGTACCAAAATGGCCGGTGTCATTTCCTTACACACTGAGCAGCGTGTCTGAGTAGGCTTACGATAAGAAGCATCGTAGTATATTGTTGCACCTCAGGCATCTGCAAAAGCCGACCTTGGAGCTGTCGCGAAACGTGAAGTCTATCGCGAGGACTTGCCCAAAGCAGATTATATGGGCCGATCTTACCGTACCACATGAGCTCTCGGCGGCGGGGCCTTTAGGTACAGTGGGACATCTCTCTTTGCAAGATAGGACATTCTGCGCGACACGCCAATCAGGTGCGCGTACAGAGAAACAATCGCACGCAATCATTCCGCCGTCGGCAGTAGGTACGCGACCGTCTAGACGTTCCCTTTCGAGCTGGTAGCTAGAAGGGAGCTCCACTCTCTTATCACACTGATCTATCATACTTCTCTACTGTTCATGCGGTGCGGACATTTAATTGTCTTACCTGCATGTACTGAGACATCTCCAATGTCTTCCTTGCATTCCCTTTTCCAAAGTACCACAACATAATGGCAACCCAAACCGTCAGCGACTCGCTCCCACTGAGGGTGGCAAAACAGATCTCCAGCCATCCATTCGCACCGGTCAGCTCTGCTGAGATCAAGGAGACCGCTGCGCACATCAAGGCGCAATGGCCAACCAACACAAACCTCCATTTCAAGACCATCACGCTGTTTGAGCCTGCGAAGGCTGAGGCCGTGCCGTTCCTCGAGGCCGAAGCCGCTGGACATTCGTTGCCTCATATCGATCGCAGGGTGTTCGTTACGTACTACCTGCGAAGGACTGTGAGTACTCGTCAGGACTAAGGGTCAGTGCTAAGCTGACATGAATCGCAGAACCAATTCCACGAGGCTGTTGTCAACCTCACACAGCAGGTCGTCGAGTACAATGTTCGTCTGGGGGCGAACATGCATGCTCCCGGTGATGGTGATGAGATCTTCGAGATCGAGAGAGTGTGCCTTGAGGATCCTGGAGTGCAGGCTGAGATTGCGAAGTTGCAGTTGCCCGAGGGATCCAAGATTGTGATAGGTTTGTTGCTTGCCCAGTCGTAGGACCTCTGCAATGGCTTGATACTAACCGGATCAAGATCCCTGGATCTACGGAGCGGATGGTGTCGAAGACGACGAGCGAATGTGGCAGACGTTCATGTACATGCGCGACCCAGCCCATGCCGACGATCCTGATTCGAACCATTACGCCATACCTTTGTCCATCTCCCCTGTTGTCGATAGCTCGAAAATGGAGGTGATCCGCATAGACCATATGCCCACTGGCAAGGACAACACCATCAAGGAGACTCAGCCCTGGAAGCCGAAGGCAGGCAATGAATATATTTCTGACTTCCTGGAGCTTCGGACAGACCTCAAGCCGCTCAACGTTGTTCAGCCGGAGGGCACAAGTTTCAATGTGTCCCAGCAGGGCACCTCGCATGTCATCGACTGGCAGAAGTGGTCGTTCCGTGTCGGCTTCAACCTGCGCGAAGGCATGGTCCTGTACAACGTCAAGT
>JAVRRP010001189.1:0-10866 GCA_036872775.1 Oleoguttula sp. CCFEE 5521 | reverse complement strand
GCTTGACACTCTCTAGCATTCCGAGCGTCAGCTGGAGTGATTGCAGGCCTGTCATCTGCTTCGAGAAGAGATCGAAGAGATCTTGCCAGTCTCGTTTCGTACGACTGTTCAGGTCTGGGTGCCTGGGCACGGCCATCTTCAGAACAATGTGACGTAGCGCCGGGAGACGAGGTTGCGGGATCATGCGCGTAAGGAATCGAAATGAGGTATGGATCTGTGTAAATTCGAACCTGTTTGCACTGTACAGGAGGTCAATGGTCTCCGAGTAGGCTCGTCGACAAGTAGTCAGCCATGGCAAGAGGCCCGTAGCATGCTTCGAGTCCTCTCTTGGGGCAGAAGAGGGCCGCTTGAGCTGGCTTTGGTGACATCGATCGTGCTGCTGAGTCTGTGTGATCCGACTTGGGTCCTGACAGATCAGATGGAAGATCCTCGAATGATTGTCTCCAGCCGATACGTGAAAGGTCATGCCACCTAGGACCATATCGTAGATGATCATCCGTATATCGAGCGGTAGCGACGCGAAGAACGGGCTATCCTCTTGCTCATACCCAATGGGCATATCTACTTCTCTCGTCCCCAGCCCGGCGAGCGACATCCATCCTGAAATCGGACCGGTGCCTTCTCGCACAGTCAGACTCCTCTGTCGTCTTGGCCTGCCTCCGTGCAAGTATGGGCCAAACGGCAGTCCTTGCCAGGGCTCCGCGATACGATTGGCCCACTGCACAGAAGGGCTCGCGTTGACTAAGACCTTCAACGCCAGGTCGCCCCAGAATCCTGTATCAGCAGTCAAAAAGGTGCTCAAATCCGCCATCGCGTGGACAGCATCGCGCTTCGTCTCCACGGGTTCTACACCCAGCGCGAACAGAAAGAAGCCAGACGCAAGGCGCGAGAAGCAAGACGCACGAAACACGAGCGAAAACACCGAAACAAACGAACACCGCAAGGCTGTAAGGCAACCTACCGAATGACATTTCCCTTCCCGCAACGCCGCAGCACGCACGCCTTGCACGCAAAATATCACGCAAGCTTAATGGCTTGGTGCAACCCACGCCGCAACGCCTCCAACGGTAGCTTTCGGGATCCTTCGAAAACGGGGCCTCTACTGTGCCTCTCGTGCTAGCAAATTGCAATAAGCGCAAAGGCCAATAGACTCAAGGTTGCAGGTACCGGCTGTCGGTTTCCAGCCCAGGCAGCCACAGCAACGGCGGAAGATCGGTGCATTGTCGCGGGGAGCTTAGAGATGGGGCCAAGTTGGGAGGTGGTGTCAGCTGTGATATTATTGATGGGTGTGTAGGTAATAAGACGGTACCTTAGGGCTGTGGTGGCACAATCGCTAGGAATGGTGTGCTGTGATGAGTGGGGTCTGGACCTTCGGAACGTAGCGGCCTAGCGTGGACAGAAATGTCACCGGTTCGCTCGACCGCATGGTTGCAAACGGCAAAGGTCACTTTACGCACACCCTGGTTGTGTGCCGATCGGGATGAGGGCCGGGCGAGATCTGTCAGAGACGCCACAAGAAGCAATTTGGACAGATTTGCCTGATTGACATTATTTCGTACATATTGGTACTCATACATTCGTATCTTATCCACACAGCAGCCTTTTCCTCCACCCGCCCTTTTCCTTCTTCTCGTTCCCTCCCTTCTTGAGCTGCGAAAACGAGCTTCTGCTAGTTCGCTTGGTAGCTGTGCTCTCACCTCGCTCCTTCAACGACGAGTCTCGTGCTCGCCGTCCTGCCTCAGGCTCGGTCATGGTTGCAGGCGCGGAGGCTTTCGTAGGTGGAGCAGAAACCTCCGGCTTCGATGTCACAGTAGTAGCCTTGTCAGCCAGCTGAGGCGCAGCTACATCTGAGTCTTGCAGCACCGGTATCAAAGGACGAGCTCCAGGCTCCCGTTGTTCTGCAAACTTCCCCTCAGTAGCTAGCGATGAGTCTGCCACCACAGCTTCACCCTCCTCTCTCGACAGACCAGCAATCGGCGTACCCTCGCGACTGGCTTCACGAATACCACCGCTTTGCGACATTAGCAGATCCGGTCGCCACGTAGCCTGCTGATTGTTCTTCCGCCTGTTGCTCGCAGCGCGATGAACAAGAACAGTAGCGTTCGAGTCTGCTCGCGATCTCCCACTCTTCAGCTTCAGACTGGGCGATCGGGCAGGTGCACTGTCAGCTTCGCCATCTGCCTCGTCGACCGAGACCGCCGAGTTGCGGGCGCTACGGTTGAGCATACTGGTGCGTCGAAAGATGTTGGATCCTACACTGCGTATACTGTCGCGCTTGGCGGCACCCATTTGAGGTGAGCCGGGTGGAGTGGACATGGGCGTCTGGGTGCGGATCGCGCTGGCGCTGCTGACGGAGCGCTGGAGAGCACCAACTACGGACTCTCTGTTATCGTCGTACTGGAAGAATGGCGACCAGCCTTCACGGAAGGTGACGTAGATGCTGGTGACTGCGATGATGTTGCGGAGATTTTCGTCAGTCTCGCGAGTCTCCTGCTTGCCACTAAAGTCGTTCTCGTCGTCCATTGTGTCTTCCAAGACAGTGATCTTGGACTTTGGAGTTGCCAGTGGTGTTTCAATGGCAGTGTCTGGCATCTTGTACGAGTCGTTGATCTCCAGGCAGCTCTTCGAAAGACTTGCAATGATCGGGTGCCGTCTCGAATTCGGCGAGATGGTTGAGAAAGTGAAGCGCTTGTTCTTGCCCGCGCTACCGTCCTTCCCTCTCTTCGGCACCCAACGTACTGTTGTCCCAAGGCCGTGCTCATCTGTCTTGAAAAACTCGTATCCTCCATTCAGCAGAGGACATGCATCCCACTCTACTCCATCTGCCATGCAGATCTTGGCCTTGCCTGCTGCAGCGCCATCCTCCTTCCTGCCTTTGCATATGAGCGCAACAACATCCCTCGCTTGTTCTTCCTCTGCCTGTTCCTCTCCGTAGTACTTCTCGGCCCTCAGCACTACAAGGTCGTTGGGACAAAGGCTGTGCTTGGCCTTGAAGATCTTAGTCACTGCACGAGTAAGACGGACACTGAAGTTTGCAGAGGAAACGACTTCGAATGCCGGCACTGGTCTCGCATTGGCCGACAACTTGTGGTACTGAAGTAGAGACCGCGGCCGCCGATGTAGCTTCTGCTTCGTCTTCGATGCGGGGGGAGGATGACAGATGCTGAATGAGGTTTTGGGTTTCGTGCTCCTCTTCGACCGTTTCTTTCCATCCCCACTTCCCTCCATTGACTCGCTGATACTCGTGCCGCGTGACTCAGGCTCGGCGAACATTATTGAGTCGCTTCTGCTTGGGGATGGAGGATTTGCACCATTGGCTGTGACCGCAGCAAGGACTGGACGTTGCGAGCCTTGCGCATTGGACCCGTTGTCCGGCGTTGCAGTGTCATCTTTGGATTCAGCGAACGGGTTCAGCATTGACATCAGATTCGTAGGTAATGAAGGAACCCATCGCATCCCGAAGCCAGCGGGCTGCTGCGCCGCTGGCGCAGGACTGGTGGTCGCCATTATCACGTTGGTGAATGGCTGTGAAGGTAGCCTGTCGCATTGCGCAGTGGAATTATGAAGGTCATGCCAGACGACACCAATCCCTTCGAGGATGGAGATTGTTCTAAGCCTGACAAAGATGAAAGGCCTGACCGTGGGAGGCCGGTCAGCTGAGTATGGGCCTCCCCTGCTCGCATCAGCTCGCGTTCGATGCTTGAACTGTACGTACGGAGGTCAGCGGCTGGGCGGCAGATCGCCAATTACGTGGTCGATGTAGATCCTGCTCCAGCCACTGCCAGGATCTGGCGTTATGCGAGCACGAGCCTCGATTGGCAAGCAGTTCGTAGGTTTTGTCAGATGTGTAAAGGAGCACACGCCTGAAGTATGTAGCAAAGTGGTCTGATTGTTCAGTTGTGCGATCAACAGGCTACCTGCTTTCGGCCGTTGCCAGCTGAACAGCTTGTACTCCCTTCCCGTTGTTGATGTACGACGACTTTGCATTTTACCGGTAGCCCGAAACGCCGAGGCCAATGGGATGTGTTATTACGAGACATCGAGATCCATTGGCGATCATGAGCAGCACTGCATCGAGATCATCGACTTTGGTTTCATCTCTGCCAGCCCTGGGTCGAAGTAACGAGAGGGACTCATGTTTCTCAACACGTTACCTGGCCTGCTCGGGCTGTTCCTGCGTCACCTAGTCGCAGTCAGACCACGTTCTCAGCCACGTCAGCCACACTCGCACGATTGAACCAAATCCCGGAGCCGTGCGGCATTTTGTGCTCCTGAGCTGCGATTGGAGCATTGTTGGATGTGGCCCACGACGTGCTAGTAAGCACCTTCGTCAACAGCAGATCAAGAGGACAAGAACTCGGACGTTTTGTCGCTCACGCGATGTTAATTGCGATTGTTTGCGGTGAATTGCACAAGGAGATGCACAAGCGCCATGGCGGGGAGAGTGGGGAACGATATCGATATAGACGCGGCGGCTCTGCGGGACGGTGGCCGGGGTGCGAACTGTGTGCTATCGCTCACGGAATATGATGATCAACACAACATCGGATCCAGATCTCATCCCGACCACTTCATATGACACTCGCCATGCTGGGCATCATCAAGACATACACCAACACTAGTCGCATTGGGAGTCCTGCGGTGCGAAAACCTCCGCCTGGATCACCACCCCCAGCACCCACTATCGCTGCCGATGCTGGAAGACTGAACCGCCTCTTCTGGGCATGGAAGCTACTTCTCATACTCATCGCAGTTCTAAGTCCCGGCCCTGGCTATGACACGTCCACAGACCTCTGGCTTGCGAGCGACCGAGACACCGACACTGTTCCCTGGACTGCTTGGCCTGCACAACGGCTCGTCTCACGATTTGTCCGCTGGGATGCTCTCTACTTCGCCACAAGCTCAGCGCGAGGACATCAAACTGAGCAGGAATGGGCATTCAGTCGTCCACATGCGGCCTTCACATCGCTCGTAGCCAAATGTGCGTACAGCACTGCATGAATGTAGGTCCACTGGCTAAGTCCTTCCCTAGTCATCCCTCACTTCTTACATCCCTCACTCCTCGTCCATAATGCTCTTGCCGGGATCGTGGTCTCTCATCTTGCGCATCTCGGCGCAGTGTTGGTGCTCTACCTCCTTGTACGATCAGTAGTGCCCTCATCTGAGCAACGCAAGGCCAAAATAGCATACACAGCAGCATGCCTCCACATCGTCTCGCCCGCAGGAATATTCCTCTCAGCCCCATATGGCGAAGCGAGCTACGCTTTCTGGAGTTTTCTAGGAGCATTCTGCTACATCAACACCACGAAGCCGAGGCAGTCTGATACCACGATCACGGTATGGTACGTGCTCTCAGGCTTCTCCTTCGGCTGCTCTGCTCTGGTACGCAGTAACGGCGTTCTGAATGGCATTATCTTCGCCGCAGACGCGGGTGTGTTTCTCCACAGATATCTCACGCGTGCTGGGAACGACAAGACATTACTTTCCATGACTCGCTACATCGCAGCCGGCTCTCTGACCGGTCTTGGCTTCGTCCTCCCCCAGCTTCTCGCCTACCTCGAATATTGCACAGGCGCCAATACACGACCATGGTGTACCGCCCTCCCACCAAGCATATACACCTTCGTCCAGTCCCACTACTGGAACGTCGGCCTCTTCAACTACTGGACACTCTCAAACGCCCCTCTCTTCCTCCTCGCCACCCCCATGCTTGTGATCTTCTTCTCGACAGCCTATACTGCTCTGCATCACGGGCACGTCGGCTCCGAACCCGAAAAGATACACGTCCAGCAAACAAAGTCCAAAGATCCCGACGAAGAGCCGTTCAAAGCCGCGATGTTCGTGCACGTCATGCGACGCCTCGCTTTGCCTCAGCTTCTCCTTGCGGTCTTGGCGCTGAGCAGCTTCCACGTACAGATTGTAAATCGCATCAGCTCGGGATATCCGCTATGGTATATCATGCTGGCTATGGCTGTGCATGTTGGAGCGGATCCGAGTGCGGGGAAGAACTATACGGTGGGGAGGTATGCATTGGTCTCGAGGTTTGGGAAGTGGTCAGGAGTAGTAGCGCGGTGGACGGTGAGGCTGATGGTCATATATCCTATTGTGCAGGCGGGACTGTTCGCGAGCTTTCTGCCGCCTGCCTAGGCCGTGGGTTGGGCTGACGGACAACTCCATTCGCTTCTCTGAATATCTGCAATGTTGATGATGCTCTTACAGACCTGCATGCGGCGATGGAGCGCTGATTGACTGCGTCTGCGAGAGCTAGCGCCGGAATCGAAGCAGGACGAAGGCACATACGTAGTCTGCTATCTCCCCAATCGAAGTAGAGTAGCGATTGTGCAGTTGCGGGATTCTTTACAGCAGCGCAGAAGCATCCACATGATTGGGGAGACTGTGGTAGTATTCGGGAGTTAAGAAGCATATGAAATGCATGTAATCTACAGAAGTACCGCATCTGGCCTAAGTCGGCGCGGCATACCCTGATCCCCAGCTGTTCTAAAGCGTATACCCAACCCGGAAAACCCATTGCCCACCCACGATCCAGTCCCGGTCCACGAACGCCATCCTCATTCCCATCGTCCGATTTTAGTCATCATTCATCTCGAATCAATTCCTCTACCTCCAAGCACACTCTCCCCAATCAGATTCGCCCGTCGACTCCCCGCGCCATAGACAAGCTCCATCATCTTCCTCTTCTGCCCATCTCGGCTGCCTCGCAACCTCTCGTAGACGCCACTGAGTCCTTCGACTTGCTCCTCGATACCCAGCGTACTGCTGTTCTGGCTCCGCACCAACGGACTCACTAGCTTCCGTCTCAAGATCTCAAGATTAGAACGGAGCTGCAGTAAGCGCTGGTTGTGTTCCACGAGGACGTGCTTATTCCGCACTGTGCGATCGCGGATCGAGGACAGCAAATCGCGATTCTTCTCGTACTTTCGTAGTAGTAAGGCGTTCGCGCCTATGACTTTCGTCCAGAGTGAGGAGAGGAAGTCATTCTCTAATCTTTCCTGCTGGTCTTGCTCCCGTATCACTGTCCGTTGTAAATTCAGGAACTGCTTGTCGACGGCTTCGAAAAGAGAGAAGAGCCGGATGCTGTACTTCAATTCATTCTCGATGGACTCCTCCAGCACGCCGAGGAATTCGTGGAACGTGCGCTGCAGTGTCGACTTTGTCCGCTGGGCGTGGGTTGCACCCAGCAGGGTCTGGGTAAGTGGACTGTCTGGAGGAAGGAGGTGCAGCCGGGTGAGAAGTCCGTGTGCGTTCGACCAGATGCTTGAGATGCGACCGGGTGGGGCTGAGATAATGGCGTGAAGTTCGCGCTGCGCCCAGTCCATTACGATGAGTATTGAGTCGACGTCTGCGTCTACGCTGGCGAAGAAGCGCGTCATTTCTAGAGCCAGAGTCTTCATGCTCTCCGACAGCTCGTCTAGCTGTTTCGTGATCAGGGGTCCAGACGTCATGTTCGTGCTTCGTACGGATTCACCAAGATCCCACACTGCGATGCCGGTGTCTTGGAGTTCTTCTATCTGAGCGTGCCCATGCTCGGAGTAGTAAATCACTGGCTCGAAGGACTGGGCCAGGCCAGCGACTTTGATCAGATCCGGTGATGGGGTGTTCTGGGGTGCTGTGAGGAGATTTGAGGTAAGCCAGTAGAGGATGAGGGTGCTGAAGGCATAGAGTAATAGCGTCGAACGCGACGAGGTGACGGAGTGTATCGTGTTCCGAAGGTACGTGATCGCAGCCTCGAGTGGCTCTGTGCGTTGTATCACGTCTAGTGATGTGGAGAAGCGAATGTCTATGGCTGTGGTCAGCATCTTGTCGCAAGCTGCACCTTCCCACCAAAACAAGCGCTACACTCACAATTCATCTGTGTCGGCGTCGCCTCACCCTGCTCCTGCAGCTCAGCTCCCGTTTGCGCCTGCGGAGTGCTGGGTCGCTCCCGTGGCGGTAACCTCCTTGAGTCTCCACCTCCAAACACCGGACCTGGACTAGGGCTCACACTTCTGCCCTTCGTCGGGCTCTCAGGCAAGGGTATTCTCGCAGGTAGCGGCCACACCGTCACCTCACCTTCCCGCTCATCCTCCGCACTGTGGTACTCTGGACTAACCTCCCTACTCTCATACCCCGCCCTACTCGGACTCAGACTCCCCTGCTGCTTGAACCAGCCGCTCCCGGCTTTGCGCCATGCTGGAGGCGAGTCTGAGCGCCGATGCGAGGAGTCTGAGGACTGGTAGGAGGAGACATTGCCCGTGCTGCGAAAGCCAGAGTGCTGAGAGGGCAGGTCCGGGACTGTGGGAGAGAATTCGCGGGCTTCGAAGTCTTCCAGGCTAGCCGCCAGGCTGGGGTGAGAGTCGAGGTTGCTGTGCGTGTAGGAGGCACCGTGGTGGGATGCCATGTCCGCGGGGAGGATCATGCGGTCGCTCTTGCCGTACTGTGGCTAGGAATGCTGTTGGTGCCTAGATATAGCGATGGATGCTACGCGACAAGTCCAGTCGTCAAAACGATCGCCTCTGCAATAGTGAAAACCAAACGGGATTGCGCTCTGGTGAACGACCGGCGGGACCAACGCGCTGCGGGCGTGTGTTGTGTTGTCTCTAGGCGCAACGCATGATCCTGCCTGGATCAGACACGAGACGCCTTCTTGTCGCGAAAGTGACACTGGTGACTGAAATTCGCTTACACTTGGATGAGGTCCTACATCGACTCACTGCGACTGCCGAACAGCCTTGTGCGAGACACAGCGTGCCCTGGCCAACCCCTCCAAGGGAGGCTGGGAGTTCGAGGTGTGCCTGGCTGGAACCTGCATAGAAGGAACGATTGACTGGATAAGAAGGCACGACGGCAGCGTCCGTGACTGCAGGAAGGTGGAGCTGATCGTGGGGGGAGCGATCTCGCACATGACTCGCGAACGCGTATGGTAGCTTCATCTCGAGCACATCAATGAAGTCCACGGTCTGCAACCCGACAAGCATACACGTTGGCATCACCCAGTACAACAGACTTAATGCCCTAGTCGAAGGGCGCCGGACGCTTCCAGGCTGGTGACGACGATGCCTCCTCCCGGTCCGGTCCAAGCAACACAGTCCT
Organism: Oleoguttula sp. CCFEE 5521; assembly: GCA_036872775.1. Classification (NCBI taxonomy): domain Eukaryota; kingdom Fungi; phylum Ascomycota; class Dothideomycetes; order Mycosphaerellales; family Teratosphaeriaceae; genus Oleoguttula; species Oleoguttula sp. CCFEE 5521. The sequence continues at coordinate 1,776 of JAVRRP010001189.1, read as the reverse complement.
CTCGCCAGTAGGTCAACTTAATACGTCGAACAACCTCACCATGCTGCTCCGCCGCCTCACAACCCTCTCCCACCGCCGCCCCGGCCATCTCCTCCCATTCCGCATACCCTTCTTCCGCATTTTCTACAGCACAACTTACACCGCCCTCTGGATCCTGACCCTCCTGATTCTCGCCATAACCCCCGCCTCCATCCTCTACACAGCCATCTCCGCGGCCGCCTACCAATATGTCTTTATGACCGGTGGTGTTTACGTTCTAACAGCCTTAGTTGCCGTGTTCATCTACAGTTCGAGGCTGTATACGAACCGCAGCGTTATTGCTGGGGTGGGGAAAGCTTACATTCCTGTGGAGGAAGGGGAGGTGAGCAAGAGTGTGGGGAAGTTGGTAAGGGAACAGGGAGAGAGGAGCTGTGTTGTTGCCTGGGAGAGCCGGCCGAGGGATGTTGTTGGAGAGGTGGATAGGGCAGAGAAGGAGGGGCTGCTACCCGATGGGGAAGCGGGAGACTGGACGGTGGGGAGAGTGCTGAGTGTTGATCCTGTGAAACCGCACTGGGGAGTCATTGAGCATGCTGGATGGAGTGCGCCAACGCTGGCGGCGAAGGGGAGGCAAGGAGGACTGCAATTCGAGACTGTGATCAAGGAGCTGCCAAATCTGATTGAGGCGCAGGCTGTGAGTCTAGCGCCGCTTGTGATGGACGAACAGGGAAGTTCGATTCCGGAGCCTGCCATTGTCGAAGTCCTTATGCGACATCCCAAGATGGCCGTCCGAGAGTATCTCACCCAGCTTTCCTACTTCGGCCTAGTCAACCCACCTGCAATCAGCTCAGACTTCCTCTCCCGCTACGAGCGAGCGCGCTTCAGCGGCAAGCCAGCCAGTGAACTCCAGTTCGAAGACCTCATGACGACATTCGCGCTTCTGCTTGAAGGTATGGTCGAGCTGCCTGCTGCCATCATCGAAGAGATCCGCCTTCAGACCGGCGAGCGCTTTGATGATCAGTCGTCGATGCATGACACAGCGTCTTCAGACGCCGGTGGAAGTGTCCGGCACTTCGCAACGCCCGAGCCTCCAAGATCTGCTTCCAGCGTCGAAAGTCCGGTCACAGCCCGTACGAGATGGTCCAGGGTGCCTACGCCGTACTTACAGTCGGAAGCCGCGGGTAGCCAGAGCACAATGGGGTCAGTGATCGTACGCTCGCCGCCCGTACAGCATCAGGCGAGCGTCACTGACTTCAGCGATGCGGGAAGCGTCCTACATCACGAGGTGGGCTGAGCACGGCTGCACGGAACCGCGGGGCACGATCCCACGCATTGATTCCATAAGTGCCGTTGCTGGCGATCCAAGACAGTCGTCGCAGTTGTGGCCGTCGCTTCTGCAGTCGGCGTCTTTTGCGCGCAGGTGCTCTTGGCTTGATCGCCTTCGCCAGCCAATTGCGTAATCTGCGTAGCCAGTCGCAGAAGGTCGTCGATGTGGGAGAGCGGGGCTCGACTGGCCACTTCTTAGCCATCCGCGCTTTGGTCCAGCGTTCGGCGAGCGAGTCGACCGAGCTGGTGGTACTCGAGTCGTCGAAGCCAAGTAGGACGCACTCATATAGTGCCTTCGTGGCTACAGGTGGTTGGAGGCGGTCTTGGAGACCGGAGTCGAGGACTGCAATGTCCATCAGAGGCGATGGAGGTTCTGACTTGAATGTCGGCAAGGCGGCCCGCGTCTTGAGAGTGATAGGGTCTAGGAGTTGGACAGACATGCTGCGGCGGCCAGCGCTGCTTGGATATCGATGA
>JAVRRP010001188.1:0-10867 GCA_036872775.1 Oleoguttula sp. CCFEE 5521 | reverse complement strand
GATGCGCACTTCGTCAAGGCATTGAGGAGTATGCGAGAGGCGGGCAAGACTTGGGGAGATGCAAACTCTTTCTATCTGAAAGCTGCTGTGAAGTTTGCGGAGGAGTTTGAGGGGTGGGGTGGGTTTGGGCCGGCGGATGCGGAGGTTGAGGAGCATGAGAATGAAGGGAAGCGCGCCAGGAGGTATTCCGGGGAAGGAGCTGGGGCGGAGGATTGAGGGAATGATGAGAGCTGCATGATCCACGTCCTGTTATGTCCACCAGCATTTTTTGCATCCTGTACGATACGTTGTTATGCCATTCCTACTGGTACTTTGCCCTTTACGTTGACCCATGGCGAGAGCGGTGCAACGAGCAGCGAAACGGCCACAAGCACCAGGGCCATGACAAACGTCGTCGATAGCCCGCCTATATAAGCAGCGATGACTGCTGCGAGCTTGCCTGCTTTCAGCGAGTACTTTAGCTGCGTCGCACCAGTAGTGAATATCGTCTGTACTAAGCTTGGGTCGCTTCGTAACACGGCACTCGACAGGAGGCTGTTACTGAAGCTCGATTGAGCCGCAGAGACGAAGATAGCCCCACCCATTGTTTGGAAGACTGCATTTTGTCAGCTACCTTATCTAGTACGGATGAATAGCTCCACTTACAGATCATGATCGCCGAGGTCGTGGCCAAGTCTTCTGTGGTGGCGAGCGCCTGCGCCGCCATGACTGGAGTCTGGACGCACATACCTAGCCCGATGCAGGCCAGGATCTGTGAGCTCACCCAAGTGATAGACGTTGAGTCTGTCCCGAGAGTGTATATCAGTCCGCATCCAATGGTTCCGAGTATCGAGCCAAGTACAAGTAATATGACAAACTGGCCGTAGAGCGTAATGATGGCTCCGCATAGGATCGTTGACATCGCTGGAAGCGGGGTCAGACAATTTGTGTTGCTAAGTCATGAGTACTGCGGTGGTCTTACTGAGCGGTATGATGAGTGCAAGGTTGCGGATCGCACTCTTGACTGCTGAGCACCCTTGAACAACCTTTAAGTACAGAGGGATCATGTACACGAGGACGAAGAGCGCTGCACCAGTATCAAGGGAGGTCAGTGAGTAAGGTGGATGGCGTCACGTCTGGGTATACTGACAGGAAGACCAGAGCGCCACCCGCCCAAAATCCTCGCTTCCGGACAATATGTGGTACCAGCATAGCACGCTATCCTTGAACCCATTCGATCATAGCGAAGAGCAGGAAGAGGAGCGGGAATACCACGAGCAGAGAAACGACCGTGCCAGAGCTCCAGGCTTCTGAGACGCCTCCCCACTGAAGTGCCAGAAGCAGAGCTACGACCGCGCCTGACAGTACGACCAGACCAGGTATGTCCATGTAGGAGAGCTTGCACAGCGGGCTCCGTCGTCGTGAGGGATCAAGTGCTTGCACAGCAGGTGTAGAGAAGGTGAGCGCGATCATGGGCACGGCTAGGGCGCCGACAGGGAGGTTAATCCAGAAGCTGAGACTGTCAGTACTAGCGTAGCACCGTGGAGCCTACTCACCACCATCGCCATGAGACTCTGTCAGCAAAGAAGCCACCAAGAACTGGTCCAAACACGCTCGCAAATGCGTAGGTCGCTCCCAGTATTCCCATGTAGACAGGCCGCTTGTGTGGTACAACCGAGAAGGCGACGACTGAGTAGGCGCCCGAGACGACTCCAGCAGCACCAAGTCCGGTCGCTGCTCGTCCGACGATCAAAGCGACGCTACTGCGGGCGAGTCCAGTCTGGCTGTCAGCACGAGTGTGCTCATGTCTGACCACGTATATTCATACCACAGATCAAGCTGCCGATCTCGAGCATGGCAATGGTACTCAAAAACGCACTCTTCCGATCGAATTGCTTGTAGACCTGACCCCAAGTCGCCTGAGACGTGGAGACTGTAATCAAGAATGCGCTGCCGTACCACCCGACGTCTTCGACCGTCCCAAAGTCACCCTGTGCTGGAGTCAATTCACCATGCTCCTACGCTGAGCTTAGCCGGGATTTACGGTGATGCGAGGTACGACAGTCGTAATGATCGTCTGAACGGCGCTGTCGGTACAGAAAGGCAAACCCGGAGCAGCTTAGGCGCACCATGTCCGAAGAGCACTACAGCACTATTAGTTGTTGCAGATGGACTATCGCTATCAGGCCTTACCAGAAAGATACTCAATACTAACGCGATCACGACCGTTGTCATGCGTGCGGCCTTGTCATCTTTTGGTCCGTTTGGATGCGGTGAAGATTCGCTTTGTGAAGAGCGTTCACTGTCATCTTCGTCTGATTCTCGCCTGATGCTGGATCTGTCCGTCTCGGTCATGTCCTCGAGCTCTACCTCAGACTGCGTGGACCTGGCATGGCGGCTTCGCTCGCCTGATGTGAAGTGATATGTAGCTGCAGGCCATCGTGCGGAGAACATCGCAGTGAGAGGGGTGCATGCAATTCATCACATTCCGAGTGCTTGAACGTCTTAAAGGCAGACAGCGGAGGTGGTAGGTCGGGATGACGGAATTCAAGAGAATATGAAGGAAAGAGCGAATGAAGCTCCGCTAGCACCTACCAGATGTTTCCCGCGCAACATCAGACGCTTGTTCAAGGCAGCAAATGTTGTGACTACCTCACGTCGTGTGCAACGCTCACCAAACTCCTCGAGTCCTACGGAAACCTGCATGACCGAGGCGAATCGTGAACTAAAGTTTGCGTGACCAGGCAGCTCGTGCGTCTCGATGAGACCGCTTTGTTGCACCCTCGGCGAGCCTACTTTTGGACCCTCTGACGCGCACACAAGATTGCGCACACAAGATTATGTCCGGAGAGGCTCTGTCTCGCTCGAAATGAGGCCACCCGAAAGTATCAGCTCTAGCCCGTCAACTAATACCTGCCGCCGGACGTGGGCACTGTCGACAATGCTATACGCGCAACGACGGTGCCTCTTAGCAAGTCTCCTGACAAGTGGCCATGACTGCCTGCGTCTTGTATGACATCGTCGGTCTGGCATGCACTTACCTGACCCCAAGGACGCGTCAGCAATGCTTCGGCTTTCATGTCAAGGACAAGATGGGAATCTATATGTTTACCGCGCTGGAAACCACATCCAGTTTCACGCCAAGCTCCATTCACCACTCCGTGCTAGCTGATCCGCAGGGGAGGCGCCGTCCGGCCGAGCCGTGCAACTCAAACACCACCCGTGCGACTCCAAAAATCTATCGGGTTTCAGTCCGACGATCATCTCGCGCCATCACATGCACTCTGGCCATGTGAGCATATCTGTCGCCAACTTGCATACGCGGCTTTTGAAGACGCTCGGCAGTCTCGTGGTTCCCTGCGCCATCTCCACTTCACCTCAAGACCTGCTACGCGAGCGGCCATGCGGTCCGTAGTGGAGGACAGACGCCCGATCGAAGATCTTTACGTACGACTGCCATGACAGGCTCCGACGTACTGTAGGTTCAAGATTCAGCGGTACCGAACATGCGTGAACATTCAAGACGACGCCATGCAGGCACGATGAGTTGCGACAGTAGTTACCCCTGCCGATCACATAATATACCGAGACATATGCAGCAAAGGGCTTTTCAGTGCAGCCTGCAACAGCTTTGACGTTCTCTGAAATACTAAACGTCCTGCTCACCTCTACCTGAAGAGCCTAGTCCTGGTCTACCGAAGTCGCTAGCGTCGGCAGTCTGCCTTCTCCAGAGGATGCCACCACTGCTGGTGAGAAGGATTGCGCTTGAATGCGCAAGTAACGAAGGTACCATAAGCTCAGCTGAATCGTGTCCAAGATTTCCAACCCTTTGGCTACTCTGTCTTTCCGGAAGCTATTCGACTCTGAGCAGGTAGAAGGTAATTGTTCCACCAACCTTGTCGACCAGCTGGAAGGCGTAAGCAGGCCGATATAGCATGCAAGCACGCCATCTCGACTCCCGGCAGGACTTGCATCAGTCCGTCAGCATGAAACGGTCACGCCTCCAGGATGTAAGCATACTGTGGACCGGCTATCTCGCGAGCATCCGCATGTCATGTCGCAGAGACCTAGATCCATCAAGATCTTGGCAGATAGATTGCGTTTCCCGCTTCCGTGCCTGATACAACCGGAGTACACTACACACGTCCGGAAGCTCTTGGCGCGATCTCCGAGTATCAGAGGACAGTAGGTACAGTATAAGACCGGTCCTGTGGTGGTGCGATCCAACGTTTTCTACTCTGTACACACAACTCACTCTCGTTTTCAGTACTCAACAAAACAGCAAATATGCTTTTCACTTCCTCTTTGGCGCAGGACGTCGCGCTTGGTGCCGCAGTCATCGCATCGGCACTCGTTTCTTCAGTCTCGGCCCATGGCTATGTCGCCGCGATCACCGCTGGTGGCAAGACCTACCAGGGCAGCAACCCCAACTGGTACTATCAGCCCTCCGGCCAGGTCGTACCTACCGCCGGCTGGTTCGCCCTGAACCAGGACAACGGCTTCGTCAGCCCGAGTGCATATGGCACCGCTGATGTTGGCTGCCACAAGTCCGGAAAGGCTGGCAACCAGCAAATCCCTGTTGCCGCTGGCAGCTCTGTGGTGCTCAACTGGAACACCTGGCCCATCTCTCATCACGGCCCGGTCATTGACTACTTGGCTAAGTGCTCCGGCAACTGCACCGCGCTCACCGATGCGAGCAGCTTGAGCTTCTTCAAGATCGCACAGAGCGGTCTTTTGAACGACAATTCGCCCCCGGGTACCTGGGCTACTGATGCGATCACCAGTGAGTGCTGCACTGCAGGATACCGTACAGCGACGCACCACTGACAAGACCACAGCCGCACCATACGCCTGGACCATCAAGATCCCCTCATCCGTCGCCCCCGGCAACTACGTTCTCCGCCACGAGCTGATCGGTCTGCACGCTGCCGGCTCCAGCAACGGCGCCCAGAACTACCCGCAGTGCATCAACCTCCAGATCACCGGTTCCGGCACCGCTACGCCATCTGGCACCAAGGCTACCGCGCTGTACAAGGCGACTGACGTGAGTTGACCGTGCAATCAGGAAGATTTAAGAGAGCAACACGCTGACAAGTCACTTAGCCTGGAATTCTCATCGACATCTACAGCAAGATTAGCTCGTACACCATCCCCGGCCCGACCTTCGCATCTATCAAGAAGATGGCCAGGCACGCCAGGGACTTCGTGCTTGATGCCGAGTAGAGCCAAGGCAGAGCAGGCTAGGTTGGACGAAGGGGTATAGATGCCGCATGCATGGCTGGCACAGGCTGTAGCTTTATCGAGAAGTGCAAGACATTCGCTCAAGACTTTCTTCTTGCGTATACAGTACGGAGGCTGGCTCTCCGGTGGGAGGTGTTTCAAGGGGTCATGACACGGAATGATGGCTTGTGATCCATCTGCTGCGCGACACCATGCCTGTCTCCTGTGATTGTGCATCCGATGCAGCGCCCCCGTCGCCAACGTAGGGTGCCATGGGGGAAGTATCCTCCTCTTCGCCGCTGACATGGATGAAGTGAGGTCACTTGTACAGCGGCTTAAGTAAACCTCGGCACTACAAACTTTAGCACGCCATTGCGGACTCTTTGTGGTTGAGGAAGATTTCCGATCGCAAAGAAGTGTCGACACCATAAATGATTCCAATGATCGCAGGCTTAGATCACAACGCCGTTCCACTGCTCGTGTAAGCCGGTGGCGAAAAGATAACACTCTTAAGTACAAATATCACCTGCATTCCTTTCGTCCCTCCAGCTCTCCACTTCTGCAATTCCCGCCACCCCTCCCTCGACAACGCGATTACCGCTACCATGGCTATCACCGACTTTGACACCGCCATCGAGACCCCTCCCCGCCCGCACTCCCCAGTCCACGGCTTCGGCACCCTCGCAGTGCATGCAGGCAGCCCGCACGACCCAGCGACAGGCGCAGTAATCGAGTCCATATCCCTCAGCACCACTTTCGCACAATCTGCAGTCGGCAAACCCATAGGCGAATACGAGTACACGCGCTCGAGTAACCCAAACCGAACAAACTTCGAGAACTGCATAGCGAGCTTGGAGAAGGCAAAATATGCGCTTGCGTTCAGCTCCGGGAGCGCGACGACGGCGATTATACTGCAGAGTTTGGCAGCGGGCAGTCACGTTGTGAGCGTGTCGGATGTGTATGGAGGAACGCATAGGTATTTCACAAAAGTGGCGAGTGCACATGGGGTGAGGGTCACTTTTACACCGAGCATTGAGCTGCATATCGAGGATCTGATTACGCCGGAGACGAAGCTCATCTGGATCGAGACACCCTCCAATCCGACGCTGTCGCTGGTGGATATTCGCGCTGTCGCTGATATTGCGCATCGGAGTGGGATTATGGTTGTGGTGGATAATACGTTCCTCTCGCCTTATGTTCAGAACCCGCTGGATCACGGCGCGGACATCGTGGTGCACAGCGTCACAAAATACATCAACGGGCACTCGGACGTACTCATGGGCGTTGCGGCGCTGAACTCAGACCCTCTACATGAGAGGCTGCGATTCCTGCAAAACGCTATCGGCGCTGTACCGAGTCCATTCGATTGCTGGCTTGCGCACCGAGGCGTGAAGACACTGCATTTGCGCGCAAGAGAAGCGAGCAAGAATGCTGCGCTAGTGGCTGCTGCACTACAGGATAGCCCACACGTCATCAGCGTAAACTACCCTGGCCTGGCATCGCACCCGCACAGGAAGATAGCGCTGAAGCAGCACCGTGATGGACTCGGCGGAGGTATGTTGAGCTTCAGAGTGAAGGACGGACAAGCAGCGGCGGAGAAGTTCTGCCAAACGACCCAGATCTTCACACTTGCGGAGAGTCTAGGCGGCGTGGAGAGTTTAGTCGAGCTGCCGGGGAGTATGACGCATGCTGGTATTCCTGTTGAGCAGAGGGAAGCGGCCGGGGTGTTTAGCGATTTGATCAGGATTAGCTGTGGTGTTGAGGAGGGTGCGGATCTTGTGAGTGACGTGCGGCAGGCCCTAGAGAAGGTTGTTGTGGGGGCTAAGATCAGTAATGGGATTGGGAGTGCGAATGGACATGTTTAGAGGGCATTACGTGAGCAAACACAGGAAGAGAATGAGATGAGAGGATCGGATAGAGGATCTCGTGACGAGTGAACGACAGAGCCATTGGCCTGAGACGCCGTCACAAAGGTGCCGAAGGAATAGAGCTAGATGAATCCGACGATTCTCAAAGAACACCACAATCACGCAATATACTTCGATCGTATGACTCCCCGAACTTGGGTACTCGGGACGGGCGAACATGATCAAAACGTACAGCATTTCACCCATGTAGCTCGGAGGAGTGAATCGCAGATGGAGCCCTAAATCGTACTCGTAAATGCATCCTCACGCGGCTGTAGCGACTCTCGGCAAAGCCAAATAAAAGTTTTCCAACCCATCCATCACATCCTTCAGCTTCGAATCGTCAGCCTTCTTCGTCCCGACCACCAATCTCTTCGGCAAGTCCGCCGTCAGCATCCACGCCGGCTTAACTCCCGCATCCGTGATCTTTGGCGCAGTCAGCTGTCCAGGCAAAGGCGCATCCCAGCCCAGCGTTGTAGCGCAAAGCACAGCCATACTTGTTGCCAAGTCCAGACCGTTCGTTGAGGCAGTCGTCCATGTCGTCTGCATGGTCTTCCACTCTCCTGGTAAATCGGGCGGATGGCTTGGAGGTGTCAGCGCGACTGGTAGCATGTCTTTGATTTGGTCTGCGCCGGGTTGTGGCATGATCCAGCTCTGACCATTTTCATCGAGGACTTCACTCTTCTGTGCGTCCGTAGCGTTGAAAGCTGGAACATTGCTCTTCGCTAGAATCGGATCGGGCGCCACGAGGCTGACAGCCATGATCTGCTTGACTGTGCCATTAGCTGGACTGAGCAGCTCCTGTCCGCCGCCTCTGCTCATCGGGTCGCGGCTGGAGTCGTAGTCGCGCCAGAGTGCGGAGGGCACGTCTTTGATGATGTAGGTGGACTTCCAGCCGGTTGCGGGTGCAAGTTTGCCTTCTGCGGAGCGGATTGTGATCGTTAAAGTGGAGGTTATTTCTGGGTGGGAGGTGTCGAGATGCATTGGAGTGCTGTATAGGGGAGCTGGATTGTCATGATTCGGATTTTTGGGCGTCGCGATAGTATCGTAGCCACCGTCTTTGTTGATTATCTTAGCTGTACTCAGAGCAAAGTCCGGAGCGATTCTGAAGGCAAAGCTGCCGCCTTTGACGAACCACTTCATGCCGGCGCCTGAGCTATCAGGTTGCGCGGAAGCAGTGGCAGTATCTTGCGAGGGCATGGAGAATGCTCCCTGCTCCATGGTGAGCTTGATCTGCTGATCGAGGCCTGCAGTCTCGGGACCTGCGGAGGGAGGGCGGCCAGATGTTGGACCTGCTTTATGGACCATGTCGTAGAAGTCGCTAAGGGTGAGAGGATCCGGTACCCTTGGTTGTTCGCCGAAGTAGACATCGAAGCCAAAGACCCAGAAGTCAACACTAAGAGATTGTTAGCTGGCCATCGATGATGCCTCCGCTCTCTCTCTGATATATGAACGTGTCTCATGCAGCTGTCGACCGCATCACGAACGTTTTCTTGTAGTGGCACCGCCGCGGAGACAGGCATTGCTACGAGCCCCCACGTCGATCGTTCGATATTGCTTCTCAGCGACAATCCACGCAGCAGGAGAAGCGTTGTGGCGTAGTCGATAGTAGCACAGGAGACCTTCAAAGTCATGAGATAGCAGAAGCAGGAGTGGTGATACGTACTGCGCAACACCGCCAAACTCGGGTCCTTCAATGTGAAGGTCTGCGCCGATCGACACCGAGATGTGAACATGAATGAACAAGATATCGATGTCGCAACTGACGCCGATAGCAATTTGGAGGTCTGCGACGTAATGCAGAGGATGGAACAAGATCATCGCATCGAAGGAAGCGTCGAGGTAGGCGCTGACAATTCCCACGCTGAGTGACACATGTATCATGGCACCGCCCATGGCGCATTTGGGCGTGATCGCGAAGTAGCCTTCGCCTTGGATATGCACCATGTCGCCGACGGTGAAGGATATACCCAGACGCTTTGGATTGGGGTAATGTGAGGGCCTACAACAAATCAGCGAGTCGCGCGCCTGGGCTGCACATGAAAACATCTCACCTTTGAAAGGAACGATGGTAGCCCCCAACACTGAACACCCAATCACCGCTATGTGGGTTTTTTCCGAACCAATAACATAGAGCAAAGCCGCCGTACAGCTGACATTGAGGTACAAGGAGGAACGACGTGGGCGCGAGTGAAGCCTCGCATCGGAAATAACAATCGACAAAGTTCATTTCGGCAACGAGGCCGAGCTCGACGTAGAGGATCTGTATGCCGCACCGTCAATTCTCATATCCTGATCAAGTAGACGTGAGAGCTCTTACCATCGCGGACGTTTCTGTTGCGCCTGGTGGCATCTGCGCGATAGCGTCGGCGTATAGACTCACGATGATGCCCGAGTCTCGGAAAGCCAGCAACGCCGCAGCAGTGATCTTGAGGATGTCAAAAGCGGTGATCGTCATCCCAACAGCGAACCAGTATGAGTCCTGCCTCGGAGTCACCCATGGGTTGTCGCCGTTGCACAGGTTTTGCAGCAGCTTGATAGGATTGTTGCCAGCACCTCCCAGACTACCGTCGTCGATGAGAGGGAATTGGGTAAGCTCCTCTATCGAGGGCGAGCGGACCATGCTGTTGTAGCCGAAGCCGATGCGAACGCCGCTGATCGTTGCTGTGAGATTAGGTCAGTCTGACATCATCTCGTTCTATCATTAGTGCCTTCGCTTCTCCAGTAAGCTGATGGTAGTCTTGAGCATCTGTCGACGAGACCGCGATAGGAAACGCAATGCTACAGTGTCGGTGAGAAGCAACTAGGCAGTCTGCGAATAGTGCCTTTGTGGCTTGCTCCTCGCCGGACCGACAGCTCCTGTCTACTACCGCGGTCACATCGCTAGCAACTCTAACCGGGAATCACTAGCTCGGAGAAGCTACAGGTGCATGTTGATGTGCTCGACTTACTGTGAAGCAGTCAGTGGCGGACGTTCATTGAAATTCGGTGCCATGGGCAGAGACAACTTACCCGAACTCAAGTGTTATCAGCGGGCCATCAAGTTTAGCAAACACGAACAACGATTTGTACTCATTTCCGTCACTGAAAGTGGCCTTCGCGTACTGTCCGACAGCCACGAACGTGTACGGCGGAAAGCTAATGCCAATACCACCTCTGTATGCGTCGATCGTCTGCTCTACCGGCGGCTTGCCGACCAGCTGTCTCATGATCTCATGCTCGAACACTCCAGCGATCATCAGTGGCGGCTTTTCGAACGAGACACCCAGACCATGGATCTGGAATTGCATATGATCGATCAACGTGCCGAGATTGTCGATTGTAGGCTTCAGCTTGACATCTCCAAGTGGAAGTCCGATGCCGAAGCCAAGTAGGGTCAGTGCAACAGGGCCGAGGGCTACAGTCGCATCGAGCATGATCCATAGTACACCGTCCTTGAATTGCAGTGCAACGCTGTCGAGCGTGAGGAGCTTCGTCTGGGCTTTGAGTGCACCCTTGGTGGGAGCGGGCTCGTCTTCCGTGGCGCTGGCATCTTTCTTAGCATCCGAGTCCTTTGAGGCGCCCGAGTCTTTTGTATCGGAACCTGACTTGTCGGCATCTTGTCCGCCCTTTGCGTCCGAGGAGGGAGTCTGACTCTTCGCATTGCCGAACACGTGATCCAGCACGACCTTGCCTTCGTGCACGATAAGGAAATGATGTCCAACAGCCAGTGCAGTCACAGGACTCTTCTTGTCAGCGTCGCCACCCGATGCGCCGCCGGC
>JAVRRP010001187.1:0-10875 GCA_036872775.1 Oleoguttula sp. CCFEE 5521 | reverse complement strand
GGATCGTGGTGAGCGTTGTCGTCAATGAACGCTCACTTTGGTTAGGCGAGCTGAACGTGCTGTTGTTGCCAGCATCCGTACTGCTTACGGCGCCACCGCCCGTCGTGCTCGTGTACGCTCTACTGTGTACTGTGTCTGGGTTGGTCGCTACTGTAGGCGCCGCGCTCGTTCCGTCCTTGTCCGGGAGATGACCGGAGAGCATGCTACCATCCTCGGTGTGCCCGTTCGATGCTGGCGTGACGATCGATAGCTGCCCATCATGGCTGCTGCGTGGTGAATGTTGACGAACGAAGCCGGATTCGGGGTATGGGTTGTTGGCGATGCCGTGCTTGCTTCCCTTCTTAGCTCTCTTTGAATTTGTGAAGCGCTTCACCCATGCGGCGAAGGGTCTGTGTTTGAAAGGCCTCTCTGCTGAGCGTCGGTCAGCGAATTTCCTCGTTGAACCTTCTCTACGTGGCTTCGGGACTTACCCGCCGGCCGCGTTGTCGTCTCCGTTGTGGCCATGACCGCTGCGATCGTTCCTCCCGGACCTCCACCTGTAGCGATATCTATTAATGCGTGCTCTACAGCGCGGTCTGGAGATGACGGTGCGGTATTGCAAGTGCGCTGGGTTGGGCAATGCGCATATACGGCTCGGACTTAACCATATGCAGGAGAGAGAGGGCGGGAGGTGACGAAGGCAGGGCGATGCTTGCTGGCCCCGGCCCGTTAGTGCATCTCGTCTGGGGAACATACGCCTTGGCAACCTTACTTCCAGGTCATCTTCCTGACATTACCTCGCTTTCTTCTTGATCCTATCCACGCGATGTAGTCCTATTTGCGAAGACGACAGGCATATCGATGAACAACATGTTCACATCGTCTGGGAAAGCCCATACTAGGGAAGATCTGCGACCATGAGGCGATAGGCACATGGACGAACGAAGCACCACTAAACGCCACTCGGTGATACCACGTATTCAACTACTCCCAGTCTGCACAATTGCTCAGGTCCAATCCTCGAAAATCGTGACGAGCATACACGATGTCATCACTGGCTTGGTCTGCAACAGTCTCGACGCCGATGCCAGCAGAATCGATATCTCAATTTGCCTGCCACGCAGCGCTTGTACCGTTAGCGATGACGGCCACGGCATACCGTCAGGCGAATTCCTCGCAGATGGCGGACTTTGTCGAATGTACTGTACCTCGCGATCCGAGGCTGATACTGTCGAAGTGGTCCATGGACGCAGTGGCACATTCCTGGCGTCACTGTCCAGTCTCTCCTTCTTGAGCATCACTTCTTGCTCTGATGCCGATGCTCCAGGCGCGAGTATGACCATACATCAAGGTAAGACTTTGTTTCGCCGGACTGATATAGGACATGAAACGGCGTGCGGTATCACCAGCGCTCAGGGTACTGAAATAGTCGTGAAAGACATATTTGGCAATATGCCGGTCAGGCTGAAACAGCGTGCGCTGTCACACGATGTCGGACGAACACACGACCTGAAGATCTGGTCGGCTATCAAACACAGTCTCGTTGCGTTGCTGGTCGCTTGGAGAAGCCCGTGCATAATCAAGCTCCGTGATGGAGAAGAGCCCAGCACAACAGTGACGCTCTCAACAAGCCATCACATAACTCCTGCAGTACTCAGCGAGAAGAGTCTAAATCAGTTGAATGGGGTCGTTACTCGGTTCGACATGCGAGACGCACTGTCCGTCTTGTTTCAGGCTGGGCTTGGAGACTACAGTAGTCGCACAAAGTGGGTTCCGGTATCAGCTTCAACAATGAGGATCATAGTGCGCGGAATGATATGTATGGAGCCGGCGGCATCGAAGACATGTCAGTTCGTAAGTATGGGCGTCCGACCATGTGACGCAGCGGGCGGCAACAGCGAGATCTACGACTGCATCAACAAAATCTTTGAGAACAGTAGCTTCGGTGTGGTCGAGGACGAGCACGAGGTTCCGGATGAGGCTGAGTTGCTACGCCGCCAACGAGATCGACGCTTCAAGATGGACGGCCACACACTCAGGTCCACACGCGGCACTAAAGGTGTTGATCGCTGGCCCATGTTTGTGCTGCAGATAAGGCACACTGCAATCAAGCCGGGCCCTCTGAAATCTATCGCTGATAGCGGAAGAGAGCTGAGCACCATTCTAGATATGCTCGATGCAATGGTGCGGCAGTGGCTCACATCTCAAGGCTGTCGACTCCACAAGAAAAGGCGGCGGGCGAATGACATGAGCGAGAATACAGCTGCGCGACAGCGGGACTCCTCAGACACAGGCCCGCCTGTAATGGCTGCTTCGAACGACGCGGCTCCTTTTCGCGACACAGTGGAGAAGAATCGACCAAGCACGGCGGATTCTTTGAGTCGCATCAAAGCAGGAAGACGAAACCTACTCGATGTATGGGAGACCCGGAAGCCGAGGACTGCTCCAGACGGGCAGACTGGGACGACGCGGAAGGAGATTCGGATCGCTGATAACCCAAGACTTCGATCATTGAGCTCTTTCTCTCCCACTCACACAGCTTCGCACCACTCGCAGTCGGAGAACGCAGTGTACTTCGATGGTTCAGGCAAGACGCTGACGCTACTTCCGCAAAGTGACACTCTTTCCAGTGACTGCTTCGGTAGCATCAGTGACTCTGATCTGCTCGCAGCAGTCCGTGACGCTGCCTCGGAGCCCTCTGCCAGACAGGTGGACTCCGCACAGACGTGCGACGATCACACTACGGCCTGGACGGATCCGTGCACTGGGCAAGCTTTCACGATCAACACACGCACTGGCATTGTTCTTCCTACATGTCAGACTAGCAAGGCTGTACAAGACCACTCGTTGGGATCAGGATGTGCAAGACAGTCTGCAGCCATGAAAACAGCGACAACATCGACCGGTAGACCTCTGACCTTAGCACGACGAGGTGACTCAGCGCGGCGTGCGGCACGCATTCAACAGACTTACTTGCCAAACTGGAAGAATCCTATCTTCGAGAAGCCTAGCGAATGTCAAATACCCGTCACACTGGTTAATATGCCTGGCGAAGACACGGGTGGCTTTCACTGTGCTCATTTTCATTCCGGTGCCCAGACCAATGTCGCACGGGAGACGGACAGACAAAGCTCGATTACGAAGTCTGCCCTTCGCAGTGCTGTAGTCATGCGGCAAGTCGATCGCAAGTACATCCTTGCCAGATTGCCACGTACAGATCATACTACAGGCGATACGACCGAAATGCTAATCATCATTGATCAGCATGCTGCTTCTGAGCGTGTGATACTCGAGGACTAACTGGCCGAGCTCTGTGCGCCCCCTGGTGGTGAAGCTACAATTCTGCCTAGTCCTCCCGCCAATGCTTACGTTCCCGGCGTTGCAAGTACTGCACTCGCGCACCCGATCGTATTTGAGGTCTCTCCCAGAGATTTCGATCTGTTTGCGTTGCACGAGCATCACTTCGCTCACTGGGGCATCTTGTACGGGCTTGGCCGCCAGACAGAATCCTTGGGCGCATCTGAAGTCCGCCCAGCCGAAGCCCATTCTACGATACAAGTGCTAGCACTGCCGCCTGCGATCGCTGAACGCTGTAAGCTCTTCCCAAAGCTGCTGATCCAGCTTCTGCGTGGCGAGATCTGGACACCTGCGGACCATCCCAAGCGATCTACGTCGGCCCAGTCGGATGACTTTGTGAATGCTGATGTCCCCGGAGCGGGGGAGGAGGATCATCGCTGGCTGCGGAAGATCGGATCTTGTCCAAAAGGCTTGCTCGAGATGCTCCACTCTCGTGCCTGTCGCTCTGCAGTCATGTTCAACGATGTCCTCACAGTACCCGAGTGCCAAGATCTTCTCGAAAAGCTTGGGCGATGCGCATTTCCTTTCATGTGCGCCCACGGGAGAGTCAGCATGGCACCGCTGGTCGATGTGAAGGACGTAGCGGAACTCATGGCTGGATCTGACGTCCAGCGGTCGGCCGTCGCTTCGGCTGCAGCAATAAAGAACGGGTCATCGTTTGTCAAATCGTACGTCCAATGGATAAGACCTGCATCGACTAGTGAGACTGGCTAGCAAAATGCGTCCACTGCAACCCTTATCTGAGTCACGAACACTACATCGAGTGGTTCCCTGGGCAATGATTAAGGGTTACGTGCTAGTCACCGAGCACTGGAGAACGACCGTCAAACCCGCAGCGCCTGCGGCGACAGCCACACCACCTGTCCATCATTAACATCCGAAGCAATAATCAACATCTGATCCAACTTACCTATCATTTTGCACAATGCCCGTAACAACGACGAATATCGACCTGCATCCGTTGTACGGAATCATCGCAACGCAGAAGAGCTATTTGATCGGCATACGATGTCTAATCGCGACTCACCACGCTCAGATGATGGCATCGCGGATCTTGCCTCCAGATTTTCCTGACGAGCTTGTCAGTGCACTTGCAGATCGCCTTGCAGACCTCGCAGAGCTACGAATCCGCTCGCTCTGGGACACCTCATCGGACTGGGACGGTAGGCTACAGAAGTTTGGCATTGCTCAGATGGTCGAAACAGGTGGTCGGACTCCCGCGGAGAGGGCTACGATGGATCAACTGGTGAGTCGGCTGCTGTCGTAGATGGAGTATATGGATCTGATCATCCACTCGATGCAGAAGAATTTGAACGTTGCTGTCATCCCTATTGCCATCACGAAAGCTGGAGGCAAATCGGCACGGTGGGTGCACTTGAGTGCCGCAAGCATCCGACCACAATTGTACAGCAATAATCCCAGCGCACGTCCCGCGAGCATTCCCGGCACAATGCTCCCTACGCAGCGCGACTCCGTAACGAGCATTGGATCAGGACTTCGTGCACGATGTCGTCTAGACATAGGAACGCACGATCCACGTGAGCAACTGAATCTCAATACTCACACACTCACGGTCCATAGCATTCTGCTCGATCAACCTCTTCTCCCATTAACCCTCAATGGGCTGGTGCAACTTGACCGGCTGGAGGAAGCGATCAGAACATGGCAGAAGGAAGATTTTGAAAAGTTCGTGAAGCTGCCGAAGCTGCGTGTTGTTGCCACCGCAGGGGAGGAAGGGGGTGGCTTAGTAGCTAAACTAAGACTGCTGCATATAGTGATGGCGAAGTGAATGGGGCCCGTTTCCTGGCGGAGGTCTTGCAGCTATGGTGGCCGCTTAGTTGGCACACCCGTATGATGCAATGCAACGGCCACTGCTTGCTACCATGATCGAAGATCGCTGACGATCTTCCCATCTTCCCATCTTGCATGGGATCTTAAGTCTCTGGGGATGAATTGGCGTGTATGCTCGCCGTCGCTGTCTGCGCCATCCGAGACCAACTCGGTCACACTCCCACCATGTCAGCCGTCCATGACCAGAGCACAGATGTGACCCTGCACCCGCTGTACGGTATCATCGTTTCCGAGCAAAGTTACCTCCTTGGTATGCGTGATCTGGTTGCAACGAAGAATGCTGAAACATTGGTGTCGCGCATCGTAACCTTCGACGATCGCAGAAACGAGCTCGTCCGGCATGTCAAACACGTCGCCGAGGTCGGAGATCGGTGCGAGCGTGAGAAGAATGACTCTCTACGGGTCATGTGGGGGCGACTGAGGAGATCCGGCGTACGTGAGATGATCTCGACTGGTGGGAGGTCACCTGCAGAGAGAGAGGCTATTGTCAAAATGGCAAGTCAGCTTGGACCTTCTGGGCGCACCTAGCGCTGACACAATGACATGGCAGAGAACGTACAACGTCGCCGTTATTATGCTAAGGATCTCTAGGCCTGGGTCCAAGTCGCCTGAGCCCTGGGTACACATCGGTGCGCCAAAGGTTCGTCCTGGCCACGTCAACAACGTGCCACCAGTAGATGAATACACTCGCTCCACTCTAGGTCCCTTGCCACAGCTGCAGCAAGGTGTTACTTACACCGACCGAAGCGTAAAGGCGACGAACCACGGCGACTGCGGAGCACAACGCGATCCTCTAGAGCTTCAGCCTGAAGACCTCGCGACCGACTGCGTAAAGTTAGGGTCGCCAGGTCGGACACCAACAGCGATAGCAAGGCTTTGACAAGTCGATGGACTTGACGAGGCGATGAACGCGTGGGATCGCGAGAGCGTGGAGAAGTTCGTGAAGCTGCTGCAGCTTACTCCCATCTCAACAGACTGAGAGGCCGGCGATGGGATGTGGCCTCAACTGCGCTTCTTGCATGTGGTAAAGGCACGTTGATGCGGGATTTCATTGGCCATCTGTCAATGTCAACTAGAAGATATGCCCGATGATGTTCGCAAGGTACGCTTGGAATTATGATGGCATGTCTGCATGACTGTCCCCGTCCCTACGTTAACTTTTGCTTAATGAAGAACGCTCTCAAGTAGCTCAATTGCCACGCACAGGTCACCGCCAACACCACCACCTGGATGATCGTCCACCTCACGAACTTCGCATTCACACTCTCGCTCTGATCCCTGAACTCTGCTTCTCTCTCTCTCTGATGTATCTGCTCCCTTCTTACATCCTGCAGCCTTGCGTTCAGATCCCGCACCTTCTGCACCACATCCTGGATCTTATCCTTGTCGCTGCTCTCGATGTTTGAAGTCTCGCCGATTGCGAGGTCTAGCTCGAACTTGATGCCGCCGACTTGTGAGCCGGAGAAGAGGAAGCCGCTGGTGGAGGGGACGTTGGTGGGGGTGAAGCATAGGCGGTGGTCGCCGGAGTCGGCGGCTGAGAACGTGAATTTGCCTTTGGAGGTGCCGCGGTTCGAGACGACACGGTGGTCGTTGTCGAAGACTTCGTCAACGGTTATGAAGATGCCCTATCACTACAGTCAGACATGGCACGTGATCGGGGGTATGATGGTCTAGATTACCATCTCTGAATTGTCCACGTATGTTCGAGATTGCTCATTCCATTGCGTCGCCTTGTAGTGGCCTGAATAATGTCAGCGACATAGGTCAGACAGGTTTTCTGTGCGATTGCCCTCACCAACGACCATGGTGTCCTTTGGCAGATCCTCGAAGAAGCATTTCTGCACTGGACCGTCGATGTAGAAGTAGAGCGCTTGCGCCTGGCTGACCAGCAGCGTCAGCAAGACGCAAGATAGTGTCGCCAACATGGTTGCTGAAGGGAAAGAGTATGTTCAGATGAGCGGCCAGCAATGTTCCTCTTGGAGTGTGGTTCAAGTGTTAAGTGCCAAGCTTCGTCCCTAGATGCGACTTCATGTTCACGCGATTCACCGTCGTCCTCTGCATGTATACCGTGCGTGCCGTTGGACACAAGACACTCTATATCATACCATCTGCACTGCGAGAAGCTGCTCATTTCACACCGATAAGCTTGTGACAACACAGCGACTGTTTGTGCTGCCAAGCTCCCACTACATCCTTCACGCATCGATAGCATACGTCCACGAGATGTCACCAGCAAATTGCCCATGCGTGACCTGCAAGGCCCCTTTCCTCGCTCGCTTTCCAGCGACAAACCCGTTTGGCGAGGCTTCGACGTAGGACTGCCTTGCTGCGCCTACAGCAAGGACGTCCGCCGACTCGTTGGCTGGCACTCCAGCATGCGCTCGTACCTTCCCTACGTCCACCGAGACGTCTCTGAACAGCAGTCTTGCTTTGGCTGCAATGATAGCTTCGGCGGCCGATCTTCGAGCCAGAACATCGAGATCATGGGAAACCTCGTGCTGACATAGTACAACCTTCTTCACGGCGGTGCAATCGGTATGAAATATCACGTGTCGGACCGGTGGTGCCTCTGAATCTACCGATCGTGTCAGTCAGCGGCTCAACGACAGATAGAAGTCTCATGTGGCAGCGCTGACCTCCTACGACGCCCTCGGCATATTCCAACGCAGCCTGAGCCGCGATCATTTCCATTGTCAGGACATCGGACTGCACGCCGAGAGGCAGCTGCTGAGCAGTCCACTCGCCACTCTCATCAAGACAGACGATCGCCGCTCCGCCGTATTGGTTTCTCACCACCGATCCATCGGACCAGAGTTGTAGCGTGTGTGGTAGTGCGGTGACGTTCGGTGCCACTTTTCTGTCAAGAAGTGCAGAGACTGGACCATCTGACGCTTTGCGCACCGAAGGAATGCAAGATGCTGATGATCTGACTGCCGTTTCTTCGGCGCCTTCGCATGTGCTGGTCTCAGGCTTCATATTTGTGTTGACGATCGACATCGTTTCCTGCTCACGAAAACGCCTAGACTCCAGAGCGTTCAAGCCCCCGGTGCGATCCACGTGCTCCAGAGCTGTGCCAAATTGCTCTTTCGCTTTCTTGAGATCAAATCGAATGCGTTGCATTTGGTGATGCTTAGCTATCTCAGACTGTTTGAGTGTAGCCGACTGAGGATTCCGAGTTGCAATTCGTTCGAGTCGTTCGTGCGCTCTCCGGGTGCCCATCTCTATGAGACTCCTACAAGTCAATAAGTGAGCGACTCTTCGTATTTCAAGTTCGCTGCAGGGGATCCACGAATGCTGCAATTCCGTACATCTTCAGCCATGATAAGTGAAGCGATGTCCAGGAAGGCATCATGCAAAGACCAAGCTGTGAGATGGCAGTCACTTTGCACGCGTGAGCGACTGCCTCAGTCTTGCGATTGACAGTACCAGATTATTCCATGATCAACACACGTTCAGTTTAATAACATCTCTTGGAGCATTGGTAGATATCACGATCATCTCAGACGGCATCGATAGCTCATCTCACTGTCGCTGTACCGCGCATACTTTACTTCGAGGTAAGCAGGACGTCGACAGTATTGCGGTCTGACCAAGTGCACTGACTTCTTGAAGGACACGAGCACATCCACTGCACTCATTCGCCCAGCCTACCTATCACGACAAGAAGTCATTGTTCGCGGAGGCGAAGACACTTCTTCTGTGGATCTAGTAGACCTGGTCCGATATGCCTTCCGCCAGTGCACCTGCTGCAGTGACTGCCGTAGTCCAATTACCAACGTCGAGCGGAAGTCTCTTCGGCGTTATTGAAGTCTACCTTCCACTGGAAATCCGGCTTTACATCTTCGAGCTGGCTTTGTAGAGATTCAACTCCACCGTTCTAGTCAGCGCTACTCGATGGGTCCGCGCCATGAATGCAGGCACGCCTGCTATTCAAATGCCACGAATTCATGTGCAGACAATGTATGAATTGGATCTTCACAATCTCTTGACTTGGGTGCGCCGATGGCACGCCGACCTGACTTTGTGGTCACCCTTGAATTTGCAGATTCGGCCCGAGACGACTCGCTCTGCCTTCCAGCACGCCATAAACTTCTTGTTCGGCATCGCAGCAACACAACGTGGGACAACATGGGCAGCAGCACTGTCGTACGTGCGACGGCTTGGAGCTTTTGATCGGCATGACATGCTCGACACTCTCTACATGAGACCAGTTCCAGGGAGGTCGGAGACAGCGCTTCTGGTCTTGCCGTCCGGTGCTAGGGAGCGAACGGTCCGGCTGATCAGATCGAAGAATTTGAAGATGTGCCATCTGACGAGCCGAGCGAGCCTACTGCTGATCATGAAGCGGAGGGTGAACAAGATGAACACGACGAGAATACGTGATGCTCTTGCAAATTTTGGAGCCAGTCAACCAGGTTTCCCAGCCGATCGACACCTTCGTCAGGAGAGGGCGACGGCTGTGAGGAACTACGTTTGGGGACCACGAGTAGGGCATGGTCATCAGGAGCCAATCGTACACGAGTGGAGAATCGAATCGGAAGCTGTATATCCACTTGCACGCCTCTCAATGCTCAAAGCCCTCGGTAGTCTCAGTCTACTTTGACTGAAGCGCAGCAGCTCCATTTCCCGTCCATACTCGGCAAGTGGATGGGACGCTTGTGCAACATGCTGTGATCTAGTTGCATCTAGAGTATCCGCCGAACCGTCAGCTGTCGTGGACACAGCTATCGGAGCTATGTAAGAATAGAGGCAGTAACTTGTTGTCCTCACTCGATCCGCCAATAGTCGTTCATACCGAGCCTCGTAAGTGTTCGCCATTCTGATGTTGCCGGACTAAGTGAGCACAGGCAACGTATCCTTTACACAACTCATCAGTATGTTAGACACGGTGCAGTATCAGTCTACCGTCACAGTCACAGCTCCACAGCGGCATCAATCTCCGTCAACGGACGACCAATCCGTCAACGAGCTCGATAATGTTCCTCATCTCGTCATAAGCTGGCGTCCCTCATTCCATTGACGCGACCACCGCAACCTTCATGTCGCACACACGCGGTCCGGACTCCGACGCCCGGCCCACTTGCCTACTTTGACCCCTCCACCCTCCAGCTTTCCCGTCACACAACAGCACAGCACAAGCTGCACAACACAACAGCTCGCCATCGTTCCATACACTGGTGCACGCTAGCGCTCTTGTGCTGCTGACGCAGTACTGCCGGACTTTATACGACTTGCGTGGGGTGACAGTATAGGCGTCATCTGTGCCGCAATCTATCGTGCTGCGGGATTATGGGAAGTTTATTAACTCGCGGCCGGGTAAGCAGATCAAGTTTAGTAGATTGCGTGCATGATGATTGAGTTCGTAGGAACACGGAGGGATCGCATGGGGTGGAGGGATGGCGTGGGGGTTATCGCGACACTGTCAGAGTAGCGAAGCTGAGACTGGAAGACTTGATCCGAAATTGATTGCGGAAAAGAATGGTGGATGAGGAATAGATTCTCATCATCGCGAGGACTGTGCGTGCTGGCCAATGTGGCCAATGTTTGTTACGAGTAAAGCAGCTAGACTACCTGGTATCGATCACATCGTACCAACGCCAGTTCCACATCGCACATGCTCCCCGTCCTCGATGCCTCGTCCACCCTTCGTCACGACGCCGTCGTCCTTGATGGGCCTCAAGCCTATCC
>JAVRRP010001186.1:0-10880 GCA_036872775.1 Oleoguttula sp. CCFEE 5521 | reverse complement strand
TGGCAGCGAAAGATAAGGACGCTGAGCCTTCCCTAGGGGATCCGGCTACGGCCCCAGGTCTAGTATCGCCGAGAGACTTCTGTCACGGAATATACACCCTGATCAAAAGTCGGTCGATCTCGCTCGGCCAATACGATCGAGTCACTTTGATCAGACTTTATGCGCTCCTTGGTCTATACAACGATGGGCCCGAAGGCTACGAAGGGGCATCAGTCGCAATGACAATGGCAATGCATCACTGTCAGACACTGGGCATTCATCTCGGTCAACAAGCCAGCCAACCTGGCAAAGATGGCCGACCCATGAAGCTCCTCTTCTGGTGCGTCTGGATCCTCGACCGCTTCAATGCTGCAGGGAGTGGCAGACCGATCATGATGGCTGACGAGGATATCGCCATCGAAACGTTCGTGCAAGGCGAAAGCGATTACCCAGCATTTGAGGTTCTGCTAAAGATTTGCGGAGTCATCAATAAAGTCATCGCTTATTATCGACCTGGAAATGCACCCAATATCACTGGATGGGAGGAGCACTTCCCTGCTTATGAGGAGATTGTAGAGGACTGCGCTGCGTGGGATCTCCCATCATCCATGCTCACGACTCTGCATGTTGCCTACTTAAGCACAGCGATCTTGTCCCACCGATCGCAGGGCACGCGGAAGCTGCCAAACACTGTTCCCTCACATGTCCGCCAGACGATGGCGGCAACTCATGTCATCCGCCTTATGGCACTGGAGCGTCTTGACAGCCTGCATGCGTTTCCCTTTCTACCATACACCATCTCTCTCGCGATGTCAGTTTCGTACCAGCATCTCCGGCAGGACCAGCTACGCCACCAGCAAGAAGACGCAAGGACTGACTTCGAGGCATGCTGTAGAATCCTGCAACAGCTCCGACGAGCCTGGGCATCGGTCGACGCAATGTGTACGCTCGGGCAAAAGGTGCTCGATGAGCTCAAGCGCGCGCCCGCGAATGCTCCACTACGCCTGCAGAAGCCGTCGAAGGAGGCTAGGGTCCTTGCCGGGTTTGCGGACGCCTGCCGGGACAACGAAGAACCGGTTGTCAATGGCCAGAGGAACGCTGATGTCGACCAGCGACCTTCGACGGCAGGTGCAGAGGACAGGACTGGGCTCAGCACGCAGGTCACGGCCTTCGATCCAGGTGAAGTCAATCAAGGCATCTTTGAAGGCATGGACGATATCTTCGGGACCTACCTCGATCCCAACTACCCCATGAATCTGGATGACTTGTCTTTCTTGGATGACTTTGAACCTTGGAGCACGAACATTACCTGAGGCAGACTCTCGAAGAACAAAGTGTGCAGACGAGACATCTCATGCCACCTCCGCAGTTGTCCGCCACAGCTCATATCGCCCCGAATGCTTCACTTATCCCGCCTGCCGCCAATCTCGCACGCATAAGACTTTTCGTCCCTGATCTGTGCGCTGCCTCAGAACATTAGCTGCAGCTCATGTCTACGGCTTGACCGATTCTGCTCGCGCAGCGCGAGCGTCGCGCAGCTAAGATCGCTCAAGTAGATTCGCTTCAAGCCCATAGCAACGAAGCACGACAAATCGTGAGCCGCCAAGAGGGAGTGCTTTGTCGAGTCCGCGCAGCAAGCAGTCCCGAGTCGCTCATGAGCAGGCTGAGACAAGTCCTCGACGTTGCAACGGCGTAAAACGACTAGTGCTTGGCGGTAACGGAGTGAAGACCATAGCTGATAGAGCTTTGCTACTAGGACTAACGTTCCGCGCATTGTGCCTTGCCGCAGTACGCCTCGAGTCATAGTAGCGTTCAACTATGGGAGAAGCAAGAGATCAGACCTCAAGTCCTCCTTCATCTTTCCACAATGCAGTGCACAGGCGTCGACAGCCGCTCTTCCGAACAACCTACTGACCTTGCTGGTCAAGGCAGTCAGGGAAACGATACGTCGAGATAGCGGAGGCTCACAGCAGTGTAAATAACAGCGCTTTCATTACAAAAAGAGGCGGAACTACATGCACTAAGGAAGCCAGAAACCAACCACTCACATCATACAAAGATCCCTCGCCTCAACGCCCGAACGCAGCACACCTACTCGTCCTCCTCAATCGCCGTCTCTGTCTCCTCGCCCTCAGTCTGCTCCTGCCCAGCATCAGTCTGGTAATCGCTCGTCTCGCCATTATGCTTCTCCTCATCCTCCCCTTCGCGCTCCTCCTTCTTAATCTCAGCCTTCTGCTGCGCCTCCTCAACAATAGGCAGTACAGGCTCCTCGCGCGCATCAGGCACACTCTCGCCATCAAGTTTCCATTTCTGCACCGCGAGAATGACATCCACAGCCAGCTGCCCATTGCGCCCGAGTGCCTTCTCCCAGTGCGTCGGCATACCCTCGCCGAATACGAGCATGCGCGCGATGCAGTTTACCATAAGGACGCGCATGGGTGAGTCGTCAGTAGTGTTCGAGTAGATGTACTGTACTCTCCGCAGACTCGGAAGGGTGTCGGAATCGTGGTACCATCGGCGCGTGGCGTCCATGACATCGACCTGCAGCTTCTTGATCTCCCACTTCTCGCCCATCAAGTACAAGTCCAGTAGCGGTCCAAGATCCTTCTCCTCGTGCGGCGTGGGAATATTATCAGCATACAGCCAGGCGACAAACAAGCGGAAGGGTCCGTCATCCTCGTCCGGCAGACCGTAGTACTGGTTCTTGTTGCCGGTCTTCTTGTAGAAGACGTCGCGGAAGAACTTGGAGCGGTGACAGAGGAGCTTCTCGTGGAGCGTCCAGTGGGTGTTCTCGTCGCCGACGTAGATGTCGACCATGTCGCGGGAGAGGAGCCTGCAAGGTTCATGGTCAGCCGTTTTCGTTGTACGCTGGTAGGCGCATTGCGACGTACTCATGGAGCTCCTTCTGACGGGGGCCAGTCGTGGTGGACATTGCGCTTAGTCGCTGCTTGGCTGTGGTATTAGGCGTTTCGGCGTAATGTGTTCGTAAATACTATCACTATATATTCCAATTGACTGTGTGTACAACTGCGAAAGCCACGCGCGCAGAAAGCAGACGGAAGACCGTTATCTTTAGCCACGCGAAGGAGGCTGGAGGCTGGAGGCTAGACGAAGCTCGCGATCGTTACGTCAGTGGAGCGCTAATGCACGCACTCAGAACTCACAGCTGGCAGGCGCTAGCGTGAAACTGGTTTAGAGTTGTGGCACGATCCTGGCTTCCTCGCTTACAGTTGCAGCAGGTCGATGCTCACGACCACGGCGCTGGGTAGAAATGGACAGAAATTCACGGAGTAACAGGAGGAATCTATTGCTACAGAACGAGCCAGTCTTCGAGGAAGTCCGAGTCCTCTTACTCACACAAGCTTCCGGGGTATCATCGCCATCATCATCGTAACAGCATCCTAAGAAGACGTCCATATACTCCAGTCATCCGCGCCGGAACTCCCAATCTGCGTGACGCCTATCCACAGCATTATCGTTTTAATTGGCGGCAAGCTTAAACTCGTATCCTCCTCCCTGCTTCACACTCCATTCCTTCAGCAATGCCTTCGAAGCCCGAACGCCCATCAGCGGAGTCGTGTGACACCCGAGCGGCAGATCAAAGGCTCCCGTCAGCAGCGCCGTAGCGTTCGCCGGTGCGCTCAGATCAGCAGCTCCAGCGCTCGCGCAGGCAGAGCGCCAGCTCTCCGGAAACATCGATATCAACGTGTGAATGTTGAGGTGCTTCTCGGCTTCCATCGCAGCCTTCCGTTGCACCCCGATGATCTCCAATAATGAATTGTGACTCGGCGCACGATCCGGCATTTGCGTCGCTAGCGTGAGGATATGCGACGTAGTGACAACAGTGAGATGCGCTGCAATGCCTGCCAGAAGTGCGAAAGGAGCACAGTGCTTTTGCACAAAACCATAGTACGGTACAAGTGAGCGCCAGGGTTGGAGTGCCGGGCGACTCGGCGGTTCAGCGGACTGAGCAGACTGATCGGAGCAGTGGAATGAGAGGATGAATGCCATGAAGGATTCCAGAGCTTGTAGGGCTGCGGTGTGGGCTTGAGCCGGTTGAGAGGCGTGCGAGGCCTGGGCAGCGCGTTTAAAGGAAGTGCCGAGCGAGGTAAAGTGAGCCGTTTGCGCATTCCAGGTGACTTGAGTGCCAATCTTGTCAGTCACTGTGGATGTAGGACCACTTGAGGTGAGCTGTGATCGTGGCTGGGTAGTGGTAGGTGGCGTATCCGGCGCCGGCGCCGTGGGCGTGCCATAGTTGGACTCACGTGAGGGTTCACGGGCCATGGCGACAGCAGCAAGGCGATTGTTCGTAGCGACCGGGGTCGCGAGCTGCGACTTTGATGCGCTAGATGTCGTTGGCGTTCGTAAGTCAGGCTGCGCAGGTGTTGTGCTGCGGCCCTTGAGTTGAAGAGGTTCGGGCACTCGCTTCTTGACTGGCGATGAGAGCACTGCTGGTCCATTCTCAGGCTTGGATTGAAATCCCGAAGAACCCTCATCAGCCTTGTGCTTCTTCGCTGGCGAATCAGCGACCTCGGAATCCTCTCGCGGTCGCTTCTCCGCAGTGCCTACCTTCTTCGCAGTAGGAATGATCTTCTGTGCGACTCCCTTCCCACTACGCCTCGCCGCATCACGTCCAGCAGCTGGCTTGTCAGTCGCGTGTGGCTCGATGCTGTCACTGGACTGCAAATCCTGAGGCTTGACCGAGGATGCAAGTGGCGTACGATTCACCGCAGTACCACCGGGGAACGCAAGCAAACGCTTGACATCCGGTCTCATCGACTTCTTGATCTTCAACTTGACGATCAAGCTCTGGTCAGCTTCGTCGTTATCGTCTTCGATTAGAGTCTTTTGGCGCTCAGGACGAGAGGTCTGTGTGGAGGGTTGCACCACATGCTCAGCTGCTGCGGGCGAGTGTGAATTGGCGCGAAAGCCGTTGCGAGGCGCTGGCGATCGGTGCTTGGCGCCATTGACTGCAGCGTTCGGCGTGAGCATAACGTCCTTCTTGTTAGCAGAATTCGGTGCAGAGCGATCCTTGGTAGCAGCGTCGTTGCGAGTCTGTTCCTTCTGCTCAAGCGCAGTGAGGATGTTTCCTGGCAGAGTAGGCGACAGGCGATCAAAAGTCCCAGGCGGCGTGTGCTCTGCGCGCAGTGGCGAGAGCTTGCGCGGGAGTTGAGACGCATCATGGGGCGGCGATGGTGAGGAGGATTTGCGCCGCTGGTGATGAACAGGCGACAGCTTGCGTGGAAGCTCTTGCGAGCCGCGCATTGGAGTGGACAATGGTGTCTTGCGGTGTCTCTCTTTGATCGGCGACAGCTTGAGCGGTAATGCGGCCTCCTCGACAGTAGTGGGCTGTACAGGCGCGTCAATCTTGTTTGTCAACTTCGTGCGAAGGTGGGTAGTAGGCACCGCTGTGACTTGCGGCTGCGTGGTCGCATCCTTACTTGTCGCGGCCGCAGTCGTGGACGTGTCAGGCAGAAGTGGAGTACTCAGGCGCGCTTTCTTGGGGGGCGGATCAAGATCGTCAGCCTTGGCATTCTGCGCCAGCTCATCATGCCTCTCCTCAGATCTCTTCCTCTTCGTCTCTGCCGGTTGATGCTGTGAGGCTGACTTTGACGCCTTGCTCGTGTTGACACTTGGCTTCTCTGCGTCGCTCTCCATCTGCTCCGCGGCCTTCAACATATCTCTCGTCTCCTCTCTCACCCTCTCGGCTGGACCTTTCATTGCGGTCTGCTTTTCAACCGCCTTCTCGCTCAACTTGCCAGCACCGTTCCCGTTGACCTTCTCAGCAGCGGAACCGCCAGCTGCCTTCTTCTTGTAATCGTTGAAGCTCATAACTTTCTTCGGCCCAAGGTTGGGCGTTCCCTTCGCGCTTCCACTCTTCTGCTCAGCCGGCTTCTCCAACACACTCATCGCATGCTGCTGAATGATTCCCTCGGCTGGAAGGTGAACGTATGACATGTACTGCGTCCATTCCGGATCATCGCGCTGTAAGCCTGTTTCGCGGCGATACTGAGTGGCACTCAATTGGGAGTGATGATGGTAGGCGTTGGCAGCCAGTTGCGGAATGGTCTGAGTATACGGCTCGGGATTGTTGACGCGCTTGATGATGCCGCTGGCTTTCTCACAGCCTTGTAGATCTTTGAGATCCTGCGCGCTGAGGCGGGAGTGAGAGGCGGGGATGGCTTTCGAGAGGGTGCGGGTTGGATCGGACATCTCGACGGAGCTGGATAAAGTAATCGACTGGTAGTAGTGTTATTTGGAGTGCGTGTGCGGAGGGTTGGAGAAGCGTCGCACAGCGATATCGTCTTAGTGGTTGCTTGGGTGTGTAGTAAGGTTGGATGTGAAGCATTCAGGCTTGGTTTGCTGGGTGTCACTTGTCGCGAGAACGACTTCGACGTCGCACAGCGATCTCGTCTCTGTCGCCTTCAACGATGAGTGAGGCTTTTGGTATAGCGAGTTGACGAGTTGACTGATCGATGGGAAGTGAGGTATGGTCCAGATCCCGCACAGTGATGGTCTTGAGGTTCGTGTCTCGCTAGTCGCGGTGCGCTGAGTGATGCGTTTCTTCGTAGTTCCAATCGTATGGTATGTCGTGGTATCACTATTCTCAGGGTCGTGAGGCGGTTCTGTGCTGATCGCAAGCCTTCAGTGATGTCGCGGCGCTAGTATTCCTCTTGTCACGATCCCACTATCAGCGCATGTGCTTCCACATGTGCTGCGTATTGATGCCACACCTAGGCGTCCTTCCAATAACCTCTGCGCCAAAGTCGCCGCCTATATAATAATACCAATATCGTGCACCCCACCCCTCCCCAGAGCGTGAGGTCGGCTTCGTCGGTCTGCCTGCATCGGACTTCTCCTGCGCTTGTGGGCAGCGCTCTTTCCCCCGTTTCCAATTCCGATACCAGCCAAGGCGACAACAATGAATCAATCACAACGCGACCGCTTCATATAAGGATACAGCACAGCGAAGTTCAACGAAAGGCGCTCGGCGTGCTGCAAGGGCGGCAAGTGACGTGAGCAAGAGGCTCCGGCCCGCGTCAGCCAGCCCACCGCGTCGGAGAAAGTGAACTGAATAGGGCTGAGCCATCAAACACCTCGGAGAATGAGGAATATCACTGTGCAGTTCGGGAGAGAGCTCGTCCACGCGCACTGACTTCGCAGACTCAACAAGACAATCGCGATTTGCCTAATGTCACGGTGCGCAGCTGCCAACTGCTCGCGCCTCGTAAGAAAGGCAAGTGGCGTAATAGCATCCCGAGTGACCGTTCCAGATCGCAGATCCCGCAATCTGCGCATTGATGCAGTCGAGCCGCGAATAGCGCACGAAGCGAGACAGCACGCCCGCCTGTCGGCTACAATTAGTGTCACTTAAGTGAAGGTCAACGGGATCGTTGCTGGCTCATAGGCACGTATACTAGGGGGGTTCGTTGAGATATTGAGTCAGCTTTCGGCATGCGTAAATACCACTGCCGAGTCAAGAATACCATGCACAGCGTAGCATGGTCGTGAAAGAAGCGAACAAGTTCACATCATCGCATGGCCTGCCTACCAGTGGAGCGATAGCGCTTCAGATTTTACACGTCCTCCAAAGCCAACCTGCACTGCCGTTGCCCTTGTCCTCGCCGCACCGCACCAGCGGGCGGCTACGTGGCGAGAAGATAACCCGAGACCCCGCTCGCCCTCCATGTCAGTGTCGTCTCTGTGCCGGCTAGTGAGCCAGCCAAGGACGGTGCGGGTGCTTGCCCTACAAGCCGTATGACGGACCAATAGAGGCTTGCTTGAGCGACACTCCGACGTTGTCTGCATATTCGTTGGCGTAGTTACCTGAAGTGCTCGTCAGTAAGTTGTGCAAACTAAGATAGGTAGCAGTGCGGGATGACATACCTGGACTCTTGTAGTTGCAGACAGTGAAGTATGGCGAAATGTGCTTCGCGGTCAGATCATTGCCATCGCCATCGACCCATTTCTTGCCGGTGCAATCCTGGGTGGCACAGCCGACAGAGGTCGTGCCCTTCCAGACGATCTGCGAGAAATGGCCCCAGTATTCGAAGTATGTCATGCTGGGCTGCGGAACACCGTATTGGGTAAAGTTACCGACTTCCCCGTTGTAGAAAAGGTCTGTGATCACCGAGGTCACATCCTCGCCTTTGACACCGGCAGCGATATTTTGGCCGTATCCGCCATTGTCCATGTCACTGCAAACTATGTTAGCTACGATTTTGACATGGTAAGATTTGAGTGGTTAACATACACATTATGAGCGTAGACACAGCTTTGAGCGATCTTGCTTGCAGTGTCGGCGAGGCTCTGGCTCCACTCGAGAGCGGTAGCCGAGTGATTGGCCCGGTGGAGGTTGTGGTGGAGAACAACCTTGCCGGCATAGTCGGTGGGGGTAGCGCTGTAAGCTGAAGACGCGGGTGGTGCAGAGTACGCTGGAGTCGTGGGAGCCACGTAGACGCTAGTGCTGGATGGTGGGGGCGCAACGTAGGTGGAAGTCGGTGCGGGGGCGACGTAAGTGCTTGATGGTGGTGGCGGGGGCACGTAAGTCGAGCTGGGAGTCTCTGACGAGAAAGGCGCCGGCTCGGAGCTGGGAGCGACGTAGACCGAAGTTGAGCTGCTGGCAGACTTGATCCATGAGGTGGGCCACTTGCTGCGGTGTCCCCAGTGCGCCTGTGACGTCGCGGACGTGGTTGCTGGGGCTGCAGTGGATGCGGGAGCAGAAGATGCCGGCTCTTCTCCAGCAGTGACTGTCACGTACTGGGTCTGGTACACGATCTCGACATCAGTGACGATGTCGCGCTTGTTGTGCGGTACAGCTACGACGCCAGCGGCGAGCGCCGCGGCAGCCAGTGCGTAGCGCATAGTGATGGAGTCGAAGTGATATTGATTGATACGTGAGTGATGGCTTTGTCGTTATCACAGGTGAGATTGTCGGGTCCACGTGGTATTGTCGAGACTATCAGGAACTGAGATTAGCGGCTGGCCAGTAGGACCGTCTTTGTTCTGGAGCATAAGTCGCAGGGAATGACAAAGGGCGTAGGCTCAATGGCTTTATGTAGGTAGCTGTCTCATTGACAGAGGTGCACAACGAAGGAGACACATGTCAGGCGGGCATCTGAAGTCCAGTGGTGTGTGTACTGCAACACGCCGGGAGCAGGTGTGGTAGTGTCGGGGGGCAACTTACGTTCTTGTTGACGATGCGTCCTTCCGGAGGGCAGGCAGTGATGTGCGACTGAGGCGCTTGTGGATACTGTAATGAGTGTGGGTGCAGACGAGCTGCTGGAAGGAATGACTGTGGTCGGGTAGGCTGGTGGAAGCAAGGCTGGTGCTGGGGACGTTGGAGGAGAAGCAGTCCGGGTTTTGATGAGATGGGTAACGGTCGGAGTTAGCTTGGGCTAGCGCAGATCGCCCCTGCCGCTCCTGAAACAACGCCTTCCGTCCTTCAATGTGGGGTACCGAAAGTGGTTCCAAGCCTTTCAGGGCTAGAGCACATGGTTAGCTTGTGATGCAATCGTATATGACAAACCTGGTGATGTTGCAGTATCGATTACGGTGATGCTGTCGGACGACGACGAGGTCATGAGGAACGTTGGACCTGAGACACATCTGGACTTTGTACCCGCCACAATCCTGAGACATGGCATTACAGCCCTTGCGTGGACGACACACCAGCATTGTGCAAAGCCCAGCACACAGGTATGCGGTGCCTTGGCAACTCGTAGAATGCTCGAGCCGCCACTTGTTTGCACGTCACAAAGATCAAATTGAGTGGAGCGTTCCATAACGCCGCCATGGCCGCTGTCCTTTGCAATCACATCTGCGACTGCAGATCTCCATCGCGCGAAGGACGTGATGCCATGTGCCCTCCACAGCGAATCCCGAACAGCAGCGAGGTACCGAACTTTATAATCTAAACGATCGCCCCTCGGTCCAGGAACCCGTTACATGCAATTGGCCGAGAGCTAGTCCTGAAGACCCAATGAGAACGTCAAGCTAAGGAACACGCAAGCAGCTTCCCGCAACACGAAACACGAAAATATTGCGCGTATTGAAGTATTCGCACGTTGAGAGGGAGCGTGTCCACTGCGAAGTCGCCGCTTTCCCACCTGCAGCGACGTGCCGCAATGAAGATCGAAACTGCGCTGCGCCGCGCAACACACAATCAATTCGTCGTCTATCGAAGGAGGGCGTACACGTCTCGCAACGCGCACCCTCGGCTTGCCACACGAAACAAGCGCTTCCTCACGTCTTCATATTGTTCCGTGAGCACAGGCTCATGCGCCTCGGCGAGCACGCAACGGCTAGACCCTTCATCTGCACACCCGGTCAGATCTGAAGCACGCTCCGCTGTCAGGGATGCCAGGACAAAGCGAGCACAACGCTGATGACGCGGCGTCACTTGTTACTCGGCTCTTACTGCACTTGCGAGGTCCAGACCAGCGCTATGCCCTGACTGCCATCAGTTGACTGCGACGCATACCTGGGCTGGCTCATGCCACGCAACGGTGTTATTCCGATCGCCAGTCTCACCCATATCCTGTCACATTCAGGCGCTCAATGAGAGAGCAACAACCGGGTTGGACCTACGGATGATCTCGTAAGAAGGGACTTAAACACGCAGTACATATGTACATTATCTACGGTTGTCAACCTCAACATCTCACACGAATACCCGAACAAGCTACTGCAGGTATTGCCACGCAACCATGCCTAGCAATACTATCGTCACCTCAATGCAACGTCTCCGTGACACTTCCTTGAGGCTGTCAGCATCACCCTTGTAGGTGCTGGTCGTTGCCACTGCACCAACACTAGGTTCGCTCACTTCACTACTGTGTACGATCGATGTCTGCCAATTGACTATGACCTCTGTTGCGGACGAAGCTGTTGCAAGTGAG